>APFE030231636.1:8257-64414 GCA_000404065.3 Pinus taeda
TACCGGAGACCCAAATGCAGAATAATGCTCGCCTCTTGGGGCAGAGGAGGATCCTTAGGAAGATTTCGCAACAAGCTTCTTACTGTGTCTTTGAGCTGCCTCAAAATTTGGGCAATTATGTGTTGGGGCTCGCTTGCTCTGTTTCTGAAGATCCGATTGTTGCGCTCTTTCCAGACATTCTAGATAACAAAGCCTGGAGCCAAAATCCAGGCTAATTAATAATTTCATTTCCTAAGAAGTTTACCCGCCAATTCTTCAAAGTATTGGAAATGCTAAGACTATCCCTATTTGTTTTCCTGAAAATTGAGGCCACCCAATCCCATACGTTTGATGTGAAAGGACAAAGGTTGAGAAGGTGATCCATCGTTTCCTCTTGAGAGCCACAGAGGTAACATTGGGAGGGGCGAATAAAGCCTTTTTTTTTTAGATTCTCCCAGGTTAAGATTTTCCCTTGATACACTAGCCAGATGAATAACTTTATTTTCATCCAGTGTGGGCTTTGCCATAGTTTCTTCTAGACTTGATCAGGGTTCGGATAGTTAAATCCTGTTACTTCCTGTTTATCTTCTTTGAGGTTAAAGTTGCCTTCGGTTTTCTTTCCCCATCTTAATTGGTCAGGTAAGGAGGATACCAGAATCCTTCTATGCTCTAGCTCATGGGTGAGGGCTCTTGCCAGGACCTTCAAAGGGTTCTCATTACTGTGGCCTAGATCCTTCCAATTCTTCCATTTCCCAATATTCCTATCCTAGTCCCAGAAGTCTTTAACCATAATCAGCCCTTTGTTATCTGTGTCTCTCTTGAGAGCTGCTAATTCATCCCTATGTAGGTTGGGTTCCGGTTGCCAGTTGTCCTCCCAAAATCTTGCTAGGTTCTCTGCTCGAATTTTTCAGAAGCTATGTTGTTGAACAATACTTTTATTCTCCCAGGCCAAATTCCAAATATGGGAGCCCTTGATTTGCCCTGACATTCTAATGCGATCCTTCTCCTGCCAACCCTTGGCATATTTTTGTTTCCAAATCTTAGTCCAGGGCGCTGCCGACTCCTTAATCTATCGCCACCAAAGTTTGGCTCCTGAAACTCTACTGAGGGTTTCAGGGTCATGAAGCCCGAAGCCACCATGGTTTTTGGGCTTGCAAATCTTGCCACAAGCTACTAAAGCCCACCTTTTTTTTTCTTCTCCTCTACCCCACAGAAAATCCCTTTGTATACTCATGATCTGTTGCATAATACCTTTAGGAGCAGGAAGAGTTGAGAACATGAAAATGGGAATTGCCTACAAGACCATTTGTGTGAGCACTAGGCGCCCTGTCAAATTTAATGATCCGTGTGTCCAATTCCTGACCTTGTCCTGAAGTTTATTAGTTATTGGCTCCCAAACACTCTTTCTCAAAGGTTTATCAGTAAGAGGTGTGCCTAGATACTTGGAAGGTAACTGTTCCCTTTGAAACCCAAGAATTCTGGTAATATTTCTCTGAATAGCAATGTTGGTGTTAAAGAAAAAAACTTTAGATTTGTTGAGGATTACCTCTATGCCTGCTGCCATAGCAAAGTAATTCAAGATGTGTTTGATCTCTCTGGCCTCATTGACTGTGGGTATGCCCTGTAGCATAGTATCATCCACAAATTGTTGATGAGTGTTTGTCGCTCCATCTAAGGTGAGTTTGATACCCTGGATTCGTCCTATTGCATTTTCCATTTTAAATGCTCTACCTAGCCCTTCCATCATGAGAACAAAGAGGAAAGGTGAGAGCAGATCTCCCTGTCTGAGACCTCTAGAAGGTGTGAAGGTTCTTGAAGGAACCCCATTAAGCAGTATAGAAAAACTGGTCGTGGTGACGAGTGCCATAACCTATCTTATCCAATTTTGGTCGAAGCCATAGGCCCTTAGAATTTCTCTTATATAAGACCAACTTAGCTTGTCATAGGCTTTCGCTAGGTCCAACTGAATGATCATACCATATTGTTTGTTCCTTTTGAGAGAGTGTACCACCTCATGTGCCTAGATGACGTTGTTGAGGATTTGTCTTCCTTCCACATAGCCCATTTGCTCCTCCAAGATGAGAGATGGAAATAGGGGCTTGAGTCTATTGGATATCACTTTGGAAATGATTTTGTACACCACATTACATAAGGCTATGGGTCTGAAACCATCCGGAGTCATGTCATTTTCCTGTTTTGGGATCAGAGTTATGAAGGAAGCATTAAGAGCCTTTAGAACCTTTTTAGATTTTCTTGAGTCTTCCACAACCTCAAGAATATCTTGTTTGACTATTTCCTAGCAGGCTTTGAAAAAATCTACATTGAACCCATCCAAGCCTGGGGCTTTTCCATTTTGCATTTCATTGATCACTCCATTAACCTCCTCTTTTGATACAGGCTTGTTAAGATTGTGGTTATCCTATCTGGTGACCAGCGTAGGGATATATTGAGTGAATTGTTCATTGAACCTGGATCTGTCCTCCAGAGGTTCCTCTCCTATATTAAGGAAGTGTTGTACAAGGATTGATTCCATATCGTTGTGAGAGAGAAGCTCTATCCCTTGAGAATCTTTGAGCTTGGTGATTTTGTTGTGTGCCTTGTGAGCCATGGTGGATTCATGAAAAAAATTTGTATTCCTTTCTCCCTCCCTAATCCACTGTATCCTTGATTTCTGCCTCTAGAAAATTTCCTCTTGCAAGCATCGCTCTTCCCATTCTTCCTACAAAGAGTCAGTAAGCTTTCGTCGCTCCTTGGTAAAGCCACCTGTGATGTTTATCTGGTTGATCTCTTGGAGCTTCTGCTCAGCTTCTCTTTTGGCTTTGAATATATCACCAAATTCCTTTTTATTCCATTCTTTAAGTTTGGATTTGATGTATTTGAGTCTCTCATTGAACATGAACATGTTAGTGCCTTGAATGTCAAATCCTCTCTCCACCATTTTCCAATATTATTGGTAAATATAGGATGAGATAGCCAGGCATTTTCAAACCTAAAAGGTTTGTTTCTTGGTGTGCCCATAAAGGTGGCTTCCAGTTGTACAAGCCAGTGATCCGATCCTCCAAAGGGCAGAAAAGAAGCTGTAATGGCTAGGCCCGTGAGAAGGAGATCCTCTGAAATAATAAATCTATCAAGTTTGGATGCAACTTGAAAATCCCCTCCCCTCTTGTTGTTCCAGGTGAAGGTTCCATTTATTGTTTCAGTGTCCACAAGTCTCATGTTCATTATAAAATTCTAGAAGGCCAAGGAGTCTCTCCCTAGCTATCTAATGCCACCGTTTTTCTCTGAGAGAGATCTTATCATATTGAAATCTCTTGCAACAATCCAGGGCATATTGGGGTGTCTTGCTCTGAGATCCTCAAGGGAAATGAGAAGCTTGAGTTTGTTTGCTTGTTTTTGTGGTCCATAAACTTTTGTGATCATGTATACTTCCTTGTCACCTATAGGTTGACAAAACACAGAAATATAGTTTCTAGATGCTTCAACATCCAAGATCCCAAATTTCTATGGATCCCACAGCGTGAGAATCCCCCCCACCGAGTTGTTTTCCTTAATCTCTAGATATTCATATCTGATTAGCCACTTATTATGAATTCCTCTAATCTTCTCCATCGAACATTTTGTCTCCTGAATACAAATCGTATCTGGTTTTTCTTCTTTGATTCTATTACTGAGAGTCCTTTGTTTCCTTTTATTTCCTATACCTCTAATATTCCAGGTTGTGAGCTTCATTAAGAAAGGTTAGTAAAGGAGTAACTGGTAAAATATTTCATCTTACCTGAGTTAATCAATAGTTTCCCACATTCGTTGAGCAACTCATTATGTCGTTTCCTTCCTCTTTTCCTTCCCGAGTTCTTTCAAGATTGTGCTTGTACATTTTCCATTATTATGACCCCACTGTGCTCTTGACTTTCATGATTTCTTTTGACTCCAACTCCCTTCGCTTGTGATCTCCATAGAAAGAGCTGTTGTACCCTATCATAGTCTTCTTTTGGTAGGGAGTCCACTCCTGTGGTCATTCCTTGTTCCAGAAATTTTTCTAGATCCAGATTTTCCTTATCTATAATTTCTTGTAGTTCATAGTCCTCCGTTCCCACTTCACTTGGAGTCATCTCCTGGTCCCTACTTATCTCCATACAGCGTGGTAGATCATCCTTTTGTTGGTTGTCTATTGTGATGCCCTCCATGTCAGCTTCCTTTTCCTTTTCATTGATTATGTTTTTCCTATCTTGGATTGTTTCCTTGTTCCCCTCTTCTTCCTCTAAGATTTTGAACCAATTGTGTCTTGACTGTCTATCCTCATTCATTTTCTTTTGTGGACGTTTACCACCTTTCCCTTTGCTCCCAACCTTGGTGAAACCCTCATGATTCTTGTCCTCAACAATTTTCGCCTTCCCTTCCATAGTGTTTGTTGGGCAGTCATTGTATAAATTCCCATGTTCATGGCATTTGCGGCACCTAAATGGGATGTGCTCATAGTCCAAAGTTTGAACCCATTCTTCATCATACACCTCTAAGATTATCGCTTCCGAAAGGGCTCCAGATAAGTCCATTTCCACATAGATTCGGGCGAAGGAGGTATATTTTCCTTTCAGAGTTGCATCTGATATCTTTAGAAAATGCCCCAACTTGTTTCCTATTGTTTTCAAAGATTCAGGTAGCCAATAATCTAGAGGAAGGGAGTAAGGTCTAATCCATACCGGTAATGATGTGAAAGTTTCACGCTCCGAGACAAAATTCATTTTCCATGGCCGCATGTAGAGTTTTGCCGCGGCATAGAAATAAGGACCTCTTTCGAACACTCTATCCTTATCCTCTAGGCTGATGAACACCATTGTGAAGAAGTCTTTGGAGCCCAAATGTAGGTGTATTTCCCCCTTTGGCTTCCAATGACTCCTTATCCAGACGTGTAGCGCCCTCTCCGTCAGCCATAACCCCATAAATTTGCATATGATCGCATGTTTCGTCATATGATCCCTATGAGCTTGAAGCGCAAGATCGCTTAATATGACCCGTGGAATGGTGCTTGACTTGGGTTTGCAGACCCCCGTTGTCCTTGTGGAAGTAGGTTTTCCATAGTTGCCTTAATTCTCCTTCTCCTTATTTGTTTCCAGCTGATCCCCTTCTTGTTCCTGAAGTCCGTTTCCTTCCAAAGTTCCTTTGCCTCTTGCCTCTGCTACCTTCTCCAGAGGTTTTTTAAAATGTTGCTTTCCTACTTCCTTATTTTTCCCTATCACTGCCTGACTATAGGAGGGAGCAGAACTCCCCCCTGCGCATCCTGCCATGGATCCCGACATCAAACCCTAGCGCCAACTTCAACTCTAGTTCCAATTACATCCGATCTTATGCAATTCCGTTGATCCTTCTAAAATAATTTAATTTTTAGTATTATAGAATGGTTTAATTTTTATTTAATATAAATAATAATAAAAAATATAAAAAAAAAATATAATTTTTATTTTTATTCTCAAAGAAAAAATAATTAAACAAAATTATAACAGCAAATTAAATACTACACATTTATATTTAGAAAAATATTACTTTTATTGAATTATAAATAAACTATATATTTAGAAACATGTGATGAAATAATTTTAATTATAGGAAAATAAGACAAATGTTACTCTTCCCTTTATTTGAAATAAATTGTGAAATATGTTTATTTTACGTTTAAAATTTTTATCGAAAAGAAGAAAAATAAAGATATATTTATATTTTATAATTTAAAAATATTAAATTACTTTTAATATATAAAATATTTTAAATATTACAATTTCTTTAATTATTCTTAAAAACAGTATATTATAGAATTTTAATTTTTAACAATATCTCTAAAATGTGTGTAAATCAAATAAATATAATTCGGATGAAAATAATAAACCAATACAAATTAAATATCTATAGAGCAACAAACAATTAAGTAAAAGTATTAGTTTTTGGTAAGGATTGGAGATTGCAATGTCAAGGGGGATTTGTGAGTTGATAACTTTCGGTAATTCCATCATAGTTATTCAAAACCTCCACAAAATCCAAGATCAACCAAAAAATGACTTGCCTTGGTGTATTTTTAATTTGGTTGCAAATTCAAAAGTTTCGAACCATTGCTTTCTATCATATCAAAAGGCAAAACAATAATATGATTACAAACAAGCTAACAAGGGAGTAACTCTAACACAAGGGATAATAATTCAAGACTAGGGAGATCCAAATATTTTTCATCTTCCATGATGAGTGAATTAAATATGAAAAGAATCAATACTCACCAAATAAACTCCTTCAAGGGTTCGAATAAATTGGAATCAAACCATGTCAGACCACTTAATAGATTGGAATCAAAGCATGCTAGGCCACTTAATGGCAACACTAATCCCATTATTATGAAGAGACTTTGATGAATGACCATATTGCAAAGTTGAATCGCACTAGTAGATCAACCAATTGGGAGATCGAGGCAACCGATACCATGCTTATGGGCGAGTGGATTATTATCTCATGTGCATTTATACTTAGCATAAAGAAAGAGCACATTGGTGCACCAAAAGCTTTGGAGAAGTTAATCTCGCATGAGTCTAGGAGCAAGGCGAAGAATTTAGAGATGGAAATTCATGTCAAGAGTAGTTAGAGATGAGACAGTGAAATTGAATGCGAGTATGATGTTGGATCGAGTTATAAGTGGTGTCTGTTGGTAATTCAGTTTTCGTTGGTATGCGTTAGAATTTGAGCACCTTGCAGCATGGTAAATCCAAGTAGGGAGGGTCGTGGAGAGGATATTAAGGTAGAACTAGTTTCAATTTATGGAAAATCTCTCAGCTTTTGTCGCCAATATAGGAGAAGAAGTGGTTTTGAAAGCGAAATCCCATTTTGCTTTGGTAATAAGGCAATTGGAAGAGCTGCGAGCAGACTTGGATTGTCTCCAATTGACTATGGATAATCTGGCAATAAAGGTGGACAACCTGACTCTAAAGGTGAATGACATTGAATAGAATCAATGACTTTGGGTATCCTCACAGAAGTATACAAGATTATTGATAATTCCCCTCTTGGAGGGCAATTATCAATAATCTAAATTTTCAATAAATCCTATTAAAAATAAATCCTATTAAAAATAAATGGGTGCATCTAAATTTTCCCAAAATCAATTGAGACGCACAATGAACCAAGTTCTTTTTTACATTTACAAATAAAAGGATTGAACATAAAAAACGAGATATTAAAATATGAAATCCAAAATTATTTTAAATAAAGCATATGAAATTCAAGGATATTTTGAATATGATACCCCTATATTTGGTATACACCTTGCTGGGTATATTTTAATAAAAATTTGATTTAAAATATCTATTTTCATTAAAAATATAATTTAAAAAATATTTTAATTATTAATATTCATTTTATATTAATAAATATTTGTTTAATTATTTATTTATTTTTATAATTATAATAAGAATATAATGAATGGATAATAAAAGAATTTATTTATTATTTATTTTTTTTTAAATTTAAAATATACTTTTATAGTTAATTAATCTATATTAATAAAATTAATGAAATAAATAGAATGAATCCATATTTAATAAATATTAATGAAATAAAGAGAATGAATCCATATTTAATAAATATTAATGAAATAAAGAGAATGAATCCAAGGAAAAGAGTATGTTCTAAAATTACTTTCATTTGGTTAAATTTCATTTTCTTTGATGTAATGAGAGATGTTAATAGTCCTAAATTCAGAGAGACCTAACATATTACCAACACATAATTCTAGGTGGCATAATTTTTCTTGAATAATGGTGATGTGAAAGCATCTATTCACTAATTGTAGTCAAAGATAACTATTTCCAACACATAATTCTAGATGGCATAATTTTCCTTGAATAATGGTGGTAATGGTGATGTGAAAGCATCCATTCACTAATTGTAGTCAAAGATAACTATCCCCACTATTGATTTAACAAAAATACGAAGTCTTATACTTCATTAAGAAAAATGAATAGAACAAAATGTCAAAATCTCCTTAAGAGTAAAACAATGATTGTTTTAATTTTTAATAAAATTTTGGTTATCTTAAAAAAATAATCCTTTTATATTTAGAAAAATATTAATTTTACATTCAATTCTATATACACCGATTTTTAATATTACAATCTCTTTTCTCTAATTAGGGTGTGAGCTCGATCCCATGGGTACACCCTGTCCCATCATTTAACATGCAAATCCCAAGACAGTGCCACCCTCCACATGCACGAAGCACATGGAGAGGTGGCGGTGTGCATGCAAGGTTTTAATGCCAACCCAGAAGATTGAAGAGCCATTAATAAGGTATTGAATGTTAGTTTACCCCCCATCAAGTTTGGTAAGTTTATGAGTGTGCTTCATTCGTTGTGGATCTGGTATGAGCTGCGCACTGTCTTGAGGAAGGCATCCATCAAGAAGCTTCACCGGACGTTGGCTCAATCTCCTCTAGTTCAAGGCTCCTATTACGAGTTTGTTTCCAATCCTAATTCTGTTATCCCTGCATCTATGGATCATAGTCTCAGTCTACGGGTCTCGGGTGCAGGGAAATGTGTTATTTGGGTGGTATGAAAGGAGATATCTATGGAATTCGTCATGGTTGGGTCACTATTGTGTGTAGCATCTCTTGTTTATTGTGTTCTTGTGTCGATGTTCTATGGAATTTGGTTGTCGCATATGGGTTTCTGTAGGGTCTGGCCTATTCGTCTATGGGTCGCTCAGGGTTTTATTGCGTTCTCTGCCTCCGACGCACGAGATTTTTACTTGAAACATGTATATGTCGGTTTTCCCTTGAACCTTCGGGGTTTTGGTGAGTGGAAATTATGTTTGTAATTACAAGCCCAACCTTCATGGGCACAGTCTCATGGTTGGATCAATATTGTGTGAAGAGTCTCGTGTTTCCTGTGTTCTTATGTTAATGGTCTATGGAATTGGGTTATGATGTATGGTTTTGTATTGGGTCTCGCCTATGGGCAACTCCGAGTTTTGTTACTCTCCCTACCTCCGACGCACAAGATTTTCGCTTGAAATGAATATATAGGTGGGCTTGCCCTGGAACAATCAGGGTTTTGGCCAATGGACAATTTTGTTTGTAATTACAAGTCCAGCCTTTGTGAGCACAGTTGGAATAATAGATGGCTTGGGGCCTTAGTTCTCCACTGGTCGCTTGTCAACAGTAGGCCCTTGAATGGGCTCCTAATTTTCTCAACCTTTTATGCAATTTCGTTGGCAGGTGCCCAGGTCTGGAGCGACCCCGACAACGTCTTGCTTCCGAGTATAGATTATGTTCGAGCTTGCTTCCAAACATACAAATAGTCAATCATCCACCTTGGAGGTTCATCATCAAAATGTATTGTGTCGCCTTTGGTAAAGGAAAGAATGGTCAGTGAACCCGCAGTGGTGAGAAATAGAGGAAAGCATCCCCTACTTAGGCTAATCAGCCCAACTCATCAAGGGGGACGATGCATGGACGTAAGTCGGCATCTCAAATTATTATTGAAGCGGCCGAGGTTTACCATTCGGGTAGTTCTACCCCTATCAGACAACTCATTGTAGAAACAAATAGTCAATCATCCACCTTGTAGGTTCATCATAAAAATGTCTCGTGTCGCCTTTGGTAAAGGAAAGAATGGTCAGTGAACCCATAGTTGTGAGAAATAGAGGAAAGCGTCCCCTACTTAGGCTAAGTAGCCCAACTCATCAAGGGGGACGGTGCATGGACGTAAGTCGACATCTCAAATTATTAAAGCGGCCCAGGCTTACCATTCGGGTAGTTCTACCCCTATCAGACAACTCATTGTAGAATGGGAAGAGATTAAAAAAAAAAATGGAAATTGATTTGGACGACTCGCAAACTTCCCACACAAGAATGATTAACATTCATTACTGGTGAAATGACACTAACACCACGAGTTGGAATGACATTATTATTGTAAACTATAATCGCCGGGGTGGGGCGATTCCCAGTCCGATGCCTTCCGAGGGATCACTTCCATAAATCCTGCTTGTCCTGTCCGATGAGAGCAAGAAGTGATGCAGGAGCATTCAACTCAACATCATTATTGTATTCTAGTAGACATAGGGGGTTTTGTGTTTCAAGGAAGTTGGTTTTCTAAGTATTGAATTAATGTAATTATTTAATGTTTTAAGTGATTTTAATGAGAATAGGAATTAATTGAATATTGTGAGGCGTAATTGTAAATGTTCTTGAATGTAGGAGAACATGAGAGATTTAAGATAGTTGAGTGATGAGAGGATTGAGAATTGATTGTAACAACCAGATTAGGAGTTAGTTCATAATTTTGTGGATTTGAGAGAATCCTTAGGGATGAGAAAGAGATTTTAGGATTTTGTTGAGGAGCTTATGGATCTAAACCAAAAATTGGTTTTAGAATCCCTTTATATAAATGTAAGCCTAAAAAACATGATTAGAGGTTAGACAGAGAGAGAGAGTTAGATATTTAATTGTGTTTGTAAGCTTGTGGGCAGATGATGATCAGAGGCCATTGATTAGAAAATCAGGCCGAAGAGAGACAAAGAGTCTCATCATGTAATTGTTTGTTGATATATATATGTACAGAGATTCAATTTCCAAGCTATATAAGTGTGTTATCGAATATTGAATGATGAATGAATAAATTAACATATTCTGTGTAATAGAGAGTTGCAAGCGAAGTTCGACGATTACACAAAGAGGAACATGACGAGGAGGATCATAATGGATCGTTGAATCCATTAAAGGGATCAAAGCCAAAGCTTAGGACGAATCACGCAGTAAAACCGCAGAAAGGTCGAAACCTTAAAGAAACCCGAAACCACAGAAACGCTGAAGAAATGACGTAAAATCATAAGCAAACAGAGTAGCGGAGGAGTAAAGTATCATTGAACAACAACCATTATATCTAACAGATCAATGACCGAGATTAAATAGCAAGGGTAAAACAATCGGGATGGCATTGCAATCTTCCAAAGGGAGGAAGCGATTGCAACATGCGATGCATAGCCAAACCCGAAACCTTATCGAATATGACCTAGAACCCATCGGGTCTGAAATACATATTGGATCGGAGTTTTAAAGTGGAAGAGTCAAGTGCGAGGACGGTGCGATAGCCAATAGAGATAAGCGCTAATCGAAGATCGGGCAGATCGGCAATTGGAGGTCAGGCGTTTCGGAGATCAGAGATTGAAAGAGGAGCAGCGCAACGAAAGGTTTAATATGGAAGGCGGACACGACGATATATATGAATGCGGGTATATAGTTTTTGAGATCTGCTTATGTGTTTCAGAGCGGAATTTCAGTGTATTTCCTTTATATTCCGTGAAAGTGTTGTGCTGAGTCTTTTAATGCAAAAGTGGTGTTAAACGATTCTGATAGTTGCATATCGGAGTCGGAGGGGTGATAAGAGCATATATGTAGTGTGACCGCGGAGAACCCGATATTGCAATAGCGATAAAGATAATCTCGGTAAATGTGCAGAGACCGAGGATTGACGGAAAATGTATGTTACATATGTTACTAGTGCATTTCTATTATAAAGCATTATAATATAAATAAGGCGCAATAAGAAGGCTTTATGAGTTAATCATATAAAACCTATGTTAAAGAGTGGGAAGAGATATGTGTGCGGCCATAGGATTTTACAAAGGTTTATGATGATGTATTAAAGCACCGATAGAAAGGATTGGAAGGGTTTAGACGTTGGGTTAGTCTATTAATATGTTTCCGCAAGAGTTCTAATTAAAGGGACAATAAACCTTAAAGATTGATGATTCGACTCCTTAAAGGGTTAAATTCCCGGGCAGAAAATGGTTTATACATAGGTCTATATGCATACTGTGGGTTAAAGTAGGGGTAACCCTACGCCATTTGTTATCAGAGCTGAATAAAGAAATTATGTGTGAATGTTTCTTTGAAAGAATTTAGAACAGAGATATTTGGAAAGATGTGTACGCAGGCAAGGGAGATCAGATTCTAATCTGACAGAAAAGCGACCAGAGTAAAGCTGAGAAATTGGTAAGAGGAATACTAATCCTGATATTTCTGCATTTTGATAGAATGTTCAGATTTTGATAAAAGTAGAGCAAATGATTTATGGCCAATGAATCTGTATAATTGGAATTGTGAAATGTTTGAAATTGAAATTGGAGAAGAACAATTAAGTTCTTAGAAGCAGGTGAGCAAGAATTAAGAAGAGACTACAAAAACATAAAGAATCTACAACGATGTTTTGAAGAATGGAGATTCACTTTGATGTGAATAGTGGGTGGAGAAACCATGCAGGTAATGTTTTATTGAACTCTCATTTGAGCTTTTCTGGATAAAGAAATAGATTGAAGATTGATAGTTGCAGCTAATGAAGTATCTCAGCGAAAGAAGATCAAGTTTTAAGAAGCAATAATGAAGGAAATTGTTAGGGATTTCTGAGTGGAAGAAAACTCAGCAAAGGAGAAATTGTTGTTGATAATTAAACTTTGCCAAGATAAAGCTGGAATATTGGAAGAAAGAACCAGATTCTAAATCTGATTGACAGTGGCTGAATATTGAGAATTTGTGTAGTGGGAGCATGAAGATCTGCTGAAACCGATTTGCAGAAATGGTGAGATTCTGAAGGTAGCTGAAGGTATGCAAATTAGTTTAATGATTAACAGATATTGAATGAATGATATTTAACGCAGGATTACAATGGTTAAATTGTAAGAAGGACTTTGTAAGCTCTTGAAGTAACAGAGTTTGAAGATACAACTAAAAACTAGTGGGAAAAACAGTCCATTCAAAAGTGCAGGTGAATGGGAGGACAAGATCACACAGAGACCTTGAAGGAAATTCCACAGAGGATGTGGGTAGAATTGTTAAGAGATAAAGGAAGCTGGTAAGAGTTTCGAAGTGAAAGTAGAATGTGGTAGAACTTGGAGGAATTCCAACAAGGATTGGATAAAGAGGACAATTGTGTTCTTAGAAGATACAAATGAGTTGAAGCCTAGAAGGAGCAAAGAGAAGTGCTCAAAGGAGGTTCCAGAGATAGAGAACCAATTTCTTGCCAAAATACCAAGTAAAAAGGAGAGCTTGGTGAGGTAAGTGGCAACATGGCAGACTTGTTGTTGTAGAGGCTTTAGTGCAACTCATAGTGAGTGAGTGAAAGGAACTCATAGAAATGGATAGGATGATGACTAGTGATAGTCATAACAGAGGTTATGAAAGAAGCCACAACCAAGGACAAAAGAAAAGAGATGCCAAGGAAAATGGCATACAAAGATAGTTAAGTAAAGAAAAATATGAGAGGGAGAAGGCTGAGATAGCAGTTCAACTTGAAGTGTTAATGGAGATGTTGCAGAGAAATGAAACGGACCAGAAATATGGTTATGTCATGAAAAAGAAAGTGAAGGGTAGAGGCTACAAGAGAAGAGGAATCAACAAGTGAATATGCAGTTAATAAAGGAGGTAAGGGCCCGGCTGCGGGTGATTGACATGCTAAAGGGTACGATGGAGGCGTGTCGATTGGGTATGTGGCAGCCCAATTGCGCCATTTGTTATGGTTATGGGACAACGAGCTGGTCTCGCACACCTCTATTAATGGCAGCATTAACGCTTTCCTTCAGCTTCTTGGTTAATTGCGCGATGGCTCTCAGGCTGTTCGTCACTCCCGCGGTTCCGCTACAGGCCTTCAACTCCATCAAGGTCGCTTCTCTGGGCGACTCTCTGAGCCTCTCTATTAGCTTGTCTCTGTTAGTCTGTTTCGGCTGGGTTTCAAGAGCCTTCTCCATCTTCATCTTCCGCTCAGCTCCGGCTCCAAGGGCTCACAGCTTCGTCTGGGCTCCGTCTCCGCCTCTCTCTGAGCATTCGTTTTTCAGTCTTCTCCCTCTGTGCATTTGCCCCTCTGTGTATTCGCCCCTCTGTGCATTCGCCCCTCTGTATCACTTCCCGGTGTATCATTATGCCGCGAGAAAGACTCAGAATGGTGAGTAGGCGAGGCGGCTCCCGCGGTCGTGCCACCCATCAGCACTCCTCCACCACCTTGGACCCATTCTCAGACGCGCTGGAGTTCGGTCGCGCCAATTATCCTGCCACCAGAAGTGGCAGGGGCAGGGGAAGAGGGCGATCTAGGAACGAAGCCTGTGAGCATAATGCACATCCCACTGCCCGTTTCCGCATTTCGTGTTCCCTGGCAAACTCCTCCTTCATAGTTTCGATAACGATTGAAAAGTGTGAGAATGCCAGGGGTTTGGGAGCGGCTCAACTTGGGGTTCCTGCAGATCATAAGATGGCTAATCCAAATGTCAACCAGCGCCAAGTCACAAGAGGCTTGTCCGCTGTGAATTCTGAAGCCAATGCAGGTCCGAGCGCGCCAGCAAGAGGAGAGCCTTCAGTCTCAGCAGTCCATCCGTCAGACTCAAATGACTCAGATCAATTTGGGTGCAGGATCGTTGAGGAACAGCCGTCTACCTCAATTGACGAATGACCCAGCCCGTGCCTCCGTTTTTGTTCTGCAACCGAAGAAGGAGTTCACCTCCCTTTCAATTTACTGTGTTCGTGCCTATTTCAAGTCTCTGTCTACTCCACATGTTGGAGTCTGTTATTGTTATGTTTATGTTAGATTTTGTTCATGAGATAGCAGTGTTTAACTTAGTAATGGATCACTGCATGGTCAGTTTTGGAGTTTTTTTGGAATGTTCAATGTTCCTGGAAGTTAAAAACTCTGATGTAAGTCTTTCGCTGGCTCCATAATCAGCATGACAAGAATTATTTTTCAAAATGCCAACTTCATGGCAAGAATATTCGAGGCCGCTGCCTCGCTGTAACACTTTGTATAAATAATAGGAGTAGACCAATTGAGAAAAAAAATAAAATAAAGGAGCTAAGGGAACTTGAACAGCTTTTAGATGCCAGATTGGAGACAGAGAAGCTCGAAAGATTTGAGCAACAACAAAAGAGAGATGCTGAAAAAGATGTTGAAGTTTCGATATGTGAACCACAACTTGGACCATTACTTTTTGAAAGCGATGAAGAGATAGAGGAGTTGAATCATATGAATGATTCAAAGCAGCCAGAAGAATTGATGACTAAAGCATCAAATGAGACCGAAAGGTCTTGTATTTTTAAAATTAATGATTTGTGTATGATTGCAAGTTTGGAAGAAGACAGACAGTCTTTTAAAGTTGTCAAAAATGTAGAAGAAAACCTTCCAGAAGATGAAAGTTTTGAAGCAGAATATGACAAGGAGACTGGAAAAGAATCAGTTCACTACAGTGGACAAGTGCTAAAAGACATCATTGAAACAAATGATGAGGAGAGAGAGATTAATTGACAGTCTCAAGAGTTCTTTGAGTTTGAATCATCATACTGATATGCTGACAAAAGAAGAGAGATCAGAGCAACATACTGAAGTGTTGCCAAAGGAAGAAGAGGTACAAAGGCCTTATATTTTTTATTATGATGATTGTCTTATAATTCAAGATTTTGTTGCAAAAACTGGAACATATTTGGCACAGGTGGACAACCAAATGAAAGAAAAAGAGGAAGAACATCTACTGAAGGATGTTATAAAAGATTTAGCAGAGGAAGAAGGACCATGTGATGATGGGTCAATAGCAAATGAAGAAATGGGAGATTGTGTAAAATTTTCAAAGTTTACTCCAAGTAAAATCATTGAGTTATATAGAGAATTAGACTTTCAAAGGAGGAAGTTAGAAGCGCAAAGGATAAGTGTTCAAGATAAATTGCTGAAGAATGATGACAAAGAAGTTGTCATAAATAATAATAAAAAAGAAGTTGACACGGGCGAGAAACAGAAGCAGGAAATTGTTTTGAAAGCCAATATAGTAGCAACTGAAAAGGTGCAAAATAACAGTAAGGGAGAAGGTAAGGATGAAAAAGAGGCGATCAGAATAAGTGAAGAACAAGCAAGAATGAGTTCAACAATCAAGAGTTGAAGACAATCAACAGACAAAGGATATACTGGACATAGAGATTGAACTGATGAGAATGTTAATGATGAAAGTGTCTCAGAAGAAGACAAAACCAAGAAAGGAGAGGAGTAACAACAAGAGGAAGACAACAACAGATTATGAGACCATGGAAAATGGAGCATTGCAACATAAGGTATGGAGACTTGGAGAACAACAACAGACAACAACAACAATAGAACAATGGACAAGCAAAGACAAGTTACAAAATAAAGTTTGGGATCCAGGAGGAATCAATTATCTAGACTTATGACCAGGAGGTCATAAATTTTCTTACTTGAGGAGTCTGATGCAAGAGCATTAAGCTCGACATCATTATTGTATTCCAAAAGACATAGGGGGTCTTGTGTTTCAAGGAAGTTGGTTTCCTAAGTATTGAATTAATGTAATTATTTAATGTTTTGAGTGATTTTAATGAGAATAGGAATTAATTGAATATTGTGAGGCGTAATTGTAAATGTTCTCGATGTAGGAGAACATGCGAGATTTAGGATAGTTAAGTGATGAAAAGATTGAGAATTGATTGTAAAAACCAGATTAGGAGTTAGTTCATAATTTTGTGGATTTGAGAGAATCCTTATGGATGAGAAAGAGATTTTAGAATTTTGTTGAGGAGTTTATGGATCTAAACCAAAAATTAGTTTTAGAATTCCTTTGTATAAATGTAAGCCAAAAAGGCATGATCAAAGGTTAGAGAGGTTAGAGAGAGAGAGAGAGAGAGAGAGTTAGATATTTAGTTGTGTTTGTAAGCCTGTGAGGAAATGATGATCAGAGGCTATTGATTAGAAAATCAGGCCGAAGAGAGAAAGAGTCTCATCATGTAATTGTTTGTTGATAAATATATGTACAAAGATTCAATTTCCAAGCTATATAAGTGTGTTATCGAATATTGAATGATGAATGAATGAATTAACATATTCCGTGTAACAGAGAGTTGCAGGTGAAGTTCGACGATTACAAAAAGAGGAACATGACGAGGAGGATCATAATGGTTCGTTGAATCCATTAGAGGGACCAAAGCCAAAGCCCAGGAGGAATCGCACAGTAAAACAACTGAAAGGCCGAAACCTTAAAAAAAACCCAGAACCACAGAAATGCTGAAGAAATAACGTAAAATCATAAGCAAACAAAATAGCGGAGGAATAAAGTATCGTTGAACAACAACTGTTAGATCTAATAGATCAATGGTCGGGATGAAATAGAAAGGGTAAAACAATCGAGATTGCATCGCAATCTTTCAAAGGGAGGAAGCGATTGCGACATGCGACGCATAACTGGACCCGAAATCTTATCGAATGTGACCTAGAACCCATCGGGTTCGAAATACATATTGGATCAGATTTTTGAAGTGGAAGAGTCAAGTGCGAGGACGGTGCGATAGTTGATAGCGGATAATGATAAGCGTTGATCGGAGATCAGGCAGATCGGCGATCGAAGGTCAGGCATTTCAGAGATCGGAGATCGGAAAAGGAGCAGCGCAGCAAAAGGTTTAATATGGAGGGAGGACCCTACAATATATATGAATGCGGGTATATAGTTTTTGAGATCCATTTTGGATCAATGAAATACAAAGGAAATACATTGAAATTCCGCTCCGAAACACATAAGGGGATTGAATAGACTTCTAAGTCTAAAGTGTTCTTCACAGAGGAAAATGAAAGTCCAAGCATGCTTTTGGAAATAGCTCCATTGCGTAGATCTTTTCATTCTAAATCTACTGCAACTTGAATGAGCTAAAATGGATTTCAGGTGAAGAAGTGACCGCAAAAAGAAGTTTGTCTTTGTCCTTTGAAAAAGAGGCAAATTATAATAAATAGGACTTAAGAGAAAAATGTGTTTTAAACATAAAAAACCCTTAGAACCTATCGCCTCGCATTTCTTTATCGCATCGCAATAAACAAAGGGAAAGGACTTAAATCAGGCGCAAAGGCCTTTGTCAGACCCGATGAATTTATAAACCAAACAGGTGAACCTTTTGAATTCCGAAAGGGAGGCCGTAAGCGGTATTTCGGGCGGGCCTCAGGCGGTAAGCGGTATCAGATGGGCTCCACCCGAATCCATACATTGGCCGATGCGTGGCATGACAGAGGAGAGAGGAAACCACTGTTTCAGATAGTTAATCCTCGTGCAAGTTGTGCGCCCGAAACAGACTGTCAGTTGTCGGATTAGAGGGCGCGGATCAACGGTTAGGATCTGACTGGCAGATCGGCGATCGACATGACCAAAGGAAAGAACCCTCAGGTCGTTACCAATGTGATATGCTGATTGTGATATAGCGACGGGGCTAATAGTGATCGCCGATATCGGCGATCGGAAATCAGTGAACCCCCAATACAAAGGGCCAATGCACTGCAATATGCCGATATGTGACTTGCGATAAAGGGTAGACCCGATGGAGTTTATAAACGCGATTCCATAATATTTGAAATCCGAAAATTCAGATTTTCAATGTATTTTCTGTTTAAATGGGTTTTTGGCCATTTGGCCATGTGACAATGCGATTGCGATATTACGATGGATGGCGGACCCGAAAGGGATTATAGACCCGATTTCGTAGATTTTGAAATCCGAGAATTCAGGATTTCTATGTATTCCCGTGTATTTAGGTTTTTAGACCTCCCGCATAAGCGATATTTGGACGGACCCGATAGGTTTATAGGGTCGATTCCATAATATTTGAAGTCCGGGCTAAAGGGCCATGATGTGTTTTGCGTGCGTTCCCTGTGTATTTCCGTTATTTCGCTAACATGGCCAGAGGAAAGAAAAACGACCAGGTTTCCCTGCCCGCCTGTTCTTTTCCATTTGTAAACGAATTCTTGTGAGCAAACAGTCGGGTTCTTCAATGATGGAGGACTGTAACTGATGCATGATAGAAAAACAGAGAGCACAAGTGTTGAAGGGAGATGAAGGTTGCCGAGGGAGATGCTTGTCTGAAAGAGGTCACTGGAAGGTTGCTGAAGAATTGCTTGGATGTCAGACGAATTATAGAGGCATGTAGAGGCCGGGAGAGAGCTTAGAGAAGTCAGAGCTGAAGAGCGAGAGTGAGAGCCGTGAGCCAAAGCCAAAGCCAGAAAGCCAAAGAGCTTTAGAGCCAGAGCCACAAGCCAGAGTCTAAGCCAAAGTCAAAGAGCTTCAGAGCCAGGGATAAGATGGTGTTCTAAGCCCATTGTGTTCAATGTAAATCAGTGGAGTTAAGCGTGGAGCTCATAAAAGGATTTTGCCATAATCCTAGAAAGCCTAGTCGAGTTGACTAGAGCTCAAGGAGACGTAGCCCAAGAGTTTTGGGTGAATTCCATATTATATTGCTATCTTATGTGTTTGTTATTTGTTGCATTGTTCCACTATCATGTTTTATATCAATTTAAGCAAATCATCTTACGACACATAAACATTTTTAAACAAACATAAGCATACACCTATTTTCAAACACTTTTAATTCCACAATTGGTTAATCACTAGATCTTGGGAATATTTAAGCTTTGGAAGTGGGAGAAGTTCTTGTAAGCTTGATAAGAAGCCTTTAGCGCCCCATTTTCAAATCAGGTGGTATCAGAACCTGAGATTGATTAACCCCACTTTCAAAGAAGGTTATATCAAAATGCTTAATTGACAGAGCAAATATTGCTTGTCTGAAAGGTGTTTAAACAATTAGAGGTTGATTGTATGCTTGTTGCAAACTAACTATTGTTTGAGTTTGCAGAAGTGAAGGGAAAGCTATTGATAGCTCAGTCCAAGGACAAGAAGGAAGAAGTGTTGAAGGCATTCTTCTCATCCCAAAAGACCTCAAAGCAATCCTTGGAGCACAAAAGGTTTGTTGCAAAAAGTTGCTTGAATAAGTTCTTTATTAATCTTGTTTGAAGTTCTTTTATTCATTGGCATAATGACAACTTCAACAAGTGAGTCCTCAAATTCTGCTTTCTTTACAAAATTATTTGATGAAGACAAGAAACAAGACTGGTTCACCATGATGGATATGGTGAGGGAAATGTATGAGGATGGAAGGAAGAGAAGCATACTTAGAGATTCGTTGAATTCCATGGAGGAAGAAAAGCGGTTGCTTTCTGACAAATTGCAGGAAATGAAGAGGCAACTTCATATTGCAAATATGAACCTAAAAAAGATGCATGAGTTGGAGTCACAACTCTTTATTGCTAAGGAAGCCTTAGTCAAGTATCAACTTGAAGAAGAGGTAAATGATTCCTGTTTGTCTTCAAATTCTTCTAAAAATGCTTGTATGGGTTCTTTTGAAAAACATACTAGAGGCATACGTTCGAAGCTAATGTCCAAGATGGGCTATGAAGGAAAAGGTTTGGGTAGACATGCATAGAGTATTGTTGAGCTAATCATAGTGGAGGAAAGGCCTAAGTATTTGGGTCTTGGCTATGGAAAACCTTATGGAGAAAGTTTCAACGCTGCCATGAAGGCCATTGAAACAGCTCCAAGAAGGAGTTGCATTGTAGGTCTTCTACCTCAAGAGTGTGAATATTGTATTTAGGAGGAATGCAATAGCTTGAAACATCATTTGCAGGATGCAGGTGTTCAGAAGCACACTTGATTGAACCAGAGAGTTGTCGAAACTCTAATAGCCATGAAGAAATTGATGGTGTTCCAAAGGGAGCCACTTCTTCATTTGATTCACCTCCTCATGAAGGCAATAAAGGTGAAAAAGAAAGGTATAAATCTAGTTCTAAACATTTTCTTTTTTATTATGTTCAGCATGGTAAATTTCCATATAAGTATGGGAAAAGAATTGCTTGTTCATTTTGTGGTTTGGATAGCCATAATGTTTCTAAATGTTGGAAGAGAATGGCCACATACTGGAAAATTTTGAAGTAAAGGAAACAAGAAGCCAAAGGTCCATTGGACAAGGCAAATCATGCTGTCAAGAGGATGCACATGTCTTGTGCTTACTGCCATCCATCAATGCTTCCACGAAACTTGAAGGTGGAAAGAGAAAATGACAAAAATGGAAAGGAAAATTCCATGATTGATGTGTTTCAGGACGACTCACATGTTGATGTTGATGTGCAGACAAAGGTAGTACCTTTGAAGTGGGTTGGTAAGAAATGGTTAGAGTTCTTATCCAATTAAGATTGCATGTCTATTGATGCATCTATTTGCATTTCTTTGTAAATGAGAATGCAAGTTGCAAGATTTTACCAAGAAGGTGAATAGAGAAGTTGAGTAGGAGACTCACTTTGTTGCTGCAACATTATATTCATTTCAACGTCAAAAGTATAGTGTGCTTTAGCGAAAGTTGAAAGATGAAATGCATGCATAAGCTTGATGTGCATGAACACAGGGATGTTGATGATTTCCTTGTATTTGAACATGTATGTGTAATTAACTTGAATGGTTGATTGCTTTGTTGTAAACATGTATGTAATATTGACTTGAGAAAAGTTGATTTGGTCTCCAAGATGGAGATAATGATGAAGTGTTTCATGTTTTGGAAAAGAGTCCTAGAGGTCTTTTTCTACATGCTTGACTTGAAGGGTCATTTGTTTTAAAGACATGTTTTGTGGGCTTGTTATCTAGCCCATCATTTGTATGCAGATGAAAGGCATGGGGATATTCACAAGATGTGAAAATCTGTTTCTTTTGTTGAAGCGGGAGTTTAGGCCATCCAGTTGTTGTCTGTATTTCTATTGTTGTTAACAGTTGTTGTTGACAGCTTTTCAAATAGGTGCAAACGAGAATTTTGTGAAGCAAATATAACTTCACATTGATTTGAGCCACCTTGGATCAATGATCAAGGCAAAATAAGTTCAAACTACCTT
This sequence comes from Pinus taeda, assembly GCA_000404065.3. NCBI lineage: Eukaryota > Viridiplantae > Streptophyta > Pinopsida > Pinales > Pinaceae > Pinus > Pinus taeda. The sequence continues at coordinate 29,989 of APFE030231636.1, forward strand.
TTATGACCATCTTAGCAGGAGTTCTGCATGAAGGCAAGGAGGAAGACAGTTCTTCCCAGGAGGACCAGCACATCCAGGAAAGAAAGTGATCAAAGACTTTGGTTTAAAAGCACTATGCAAGGCAAGTGTGTGGACGTTGAAAGAAGAAGGTGTTGTTACTCTCATTTACTGTTCAAATCAGTATATCAATCTTTTGGAGACCAAAGTTTCTTTTAGTGGGCAGGTGTGATCCAAAATGAATTTTGAATAGACTTCTAAGTCTAAAGTGTTCCTCACAGAGGAAAATGAAAGTTCAAGGATGCTATTGGAAATAGCCCCATTGCGTAGATCTTTTAATTCTAAATCTACTGCAACTTGAATGGGCTAAAATGGACTTCGGATGAAGAAGTTATCGCAAAAAGAAGTTTGCCTTTGTCCTTTGAAAATGAGGCAAATATTTATATAAATGGGACTTAAGAGAAAAATGTGTTTTAAACATAACAAAACCCTTAGAACCCATCGCCTCGCATTTCTTTATCGCATTGCAATAAACAAAAAGAAAAGACTTAAAACATGCACAAAGGCCTTCGGCAAACCCGACAGATTTATAAATCAAACAGGTGAAACTTTTGAATTCCGAAAGGGAGGTTGTAAGCAGTGTTTCGTGCGAGCCTCAAGCGGCAAGCGGTATAGGATGGGCTCCGCCTGAATCCATACATTAGCCAACGCGTGGCACGACGGAGGAGAGAGAAAATCGCTTTTTTGGGTGGTTAATCCCCGTGCAAGTTGCGAGCCCGAAATGGACTCTCGACCGTCAGATTAAAGGGCGCGGATCAACGGTCAGGATCTGATTGGCGGATCAACGATCGACATGACCAAAGGAAAGAACCCCCAGGCCATTACTAATGCGATATGCCAATTGCGATATAGCAACGGGGCTGATAGCGATCGACGATTGGCAATCGGCGAACCCCCGGTACAAAGGGCCAATGCACTGTGATATGCTCATATGTGACTTGCGATAAAGGGGGGACCAGATGGAGTTTAATAACATAATTCCATAATATTTGAAATCCGAAAATTCAGATTTTCAATGTATTTCTCGTGTAAATAGTTTTTTAGCCATTTGGCCATGCGACGATGCGATTGCAATATTACGATGGATGGCGGACCCAAAAGGGATTATAGACCCGATTTCATAGATTTTGAAATCCGGGAATTCAGGATTTCTGTGTATTCTTGTGTATTGAGGTTTTTAGACCTCCCGCCTATGCAATAGCGATAAGCGATATTTGGATGGACCCGATAGGTTTATAGGGTCGATTCCATAATATTTGAAATCCAGGCTAAGGCCCATGATGTGTTTTGCGTGCGTTTCCCGTGTATTTCCGTTATTTGGTTGACACGACCAGAGGAAGGCAAAACGATCAGGTTTCCCTGCCCGCCTATTCTTTTCCATTTGTAAACGGATTCTTGTGAGGAAACAATGGGGTTCTTCAATGATGGAAAACTGTAACCGATGCATGGTAAAAACATAGAGAGCACAAGTGCTGAAGGGAGCTGAAAGTTGAAGGAGCTGCTTGTTTGAAAAAGGTCACTGGAAGGTCGCTGAAGAATCACTTGGAGATCAGGGGAATTACAGAGGCATGCAAAGGTTGAGAGAGAGCTCAGAGAAGCCAGAGTCGAAGAGCCAAAGCCAAAGTCAAAATCAGAGCTAGAGCCAGAGTGAGAGTCAGAGCCACGAGCCAGAGCCAGAAAGCCTCAGAGCCAGGGATAAGATGGTGTTCTAAGCCCATTGTGTTTAGTGTAAACCAGTGAAGTTGAACGTGGAACTTGTAAAAGGACTTGGACATAATCCCAGAGAGCCTAATCGAGTTGACTAGAGCTCAAGGAGACATAGCCCAAGAGTATTAGGTGAACTCCATATTATATTGTTGTCTTATGTGTTTGTTATTTGCTACATTGTTCCACTGTCATATGTTTTATATCAGTTTAAGCAAATCATCTTACGACACATAAACAGTTTAAAAACAAACATAAGCATACACCTATTTTCAAGCACTTCTAATTCCGCAATTGGTTAATCACTAGATCTTGGAAATATTTAAGCTTTGGAAGTGGGAGAGGTTCTTGTAAGCTTGACAAGAAGCCTTTAATGCCCCATTTTCAGATCATCCGTGAAAATGTTGTGCCAAGTTTTTTAATGCAAAAGTGGTGTTAAACAATTCCAATTGTCACATATCGGAGTCGGCGGGGTGATAAAAGCATATATGTAGTGTGACCGCGGAGAACCTGATATTGCGATGGCAATAAAGGTAATCTCGGTAAATGTGCAGAGCCCGAGGATTGGCGGAAAATGTATGTTACATATGTTACTAGTGCATTTCTATTATAAAACATTAGAATATAATTAAGGCGCGATAAAAAGAGTTTATGAGTTAATCATATATAACCAATGTTAAAAAGTGGGAAGAGATATATGTGCTGCCATAGGATTTACAAAGGTTTATGAGGATGTATTAAAGTGCCAATAGAAAGGATTGGAAGGGTTTAGACTTTGGGTTAATCTATTAATATGTTTCCGCATGAGTTCCAATGAAAGGGGCTTTAAACCTTAAAAATTGATGATTTGACTCTTTAGAGGATTAAATTCCTAGGCAGAAAATGGTTTATACGGTCTATATGCATACTGTGGGTTAAAGCAGGGGTAACCCTGCGTCAAGAAGCAACAGGGATCAACTCATTTTACTTCAAATTCAAGGCCCGTGAGGCCTACTCCCCAAGACCCAGATTGTATAGTGCCAACAAGAAGACAGATCATCTATAGGAGGACCCTGAGTCAGGTCCGAGGTTCCACCATCCAGCGCTGGGAGAGTTGGACCTCCCAAGTCTAACACCCTCCAAGATTATGCAACCAAAACCCCTCAATGCCTATAATACACCTAGGAATACCATCTGGCTACTAGTGCATCAACCCTGTCAATGATACTTGCACCATAGTTGAGTTAATTTTTACACCAAATTTTCTACAGGGACTCACAAATCTAAAGCGCATCACCACTGGAAAATCAAATTCCCTCAGACTCCAAACCAATTAAGCTTCGGGTTTACTTGTATCGACATTCCAGCTAGTCATGCCTGATATTCCAGTTCATAGTATAACTTGCATAACAAACATCTAAATTACTAGTCCAAGATTAAACACAAACCGAGATTCGAAGAGTCTTCAATAATGTAATATTGATCCCTGTCAGTGAAGCTATTCTGAATTATGTAATGATTTGTGCATCACGTCTAAACACCCATCCTACATCATAATGAAAATCAGTCGTCGATCATTAAGACACTATAATAAGCTGCAAGACGTCGAAAACAATTAAGACTAAAAAAAACCGAGACAACTTTATGCTCGATTTTCGATAGCAAGTGAAATATCTTCCAGCGTTGCTCTGGTTATCCACATTGTTGAGAAGCATTACTCTCGCTTTCCACTATAAGTTTTTGAAGCATTACCGCAATCATCTTCACGTAAGTTTTTATTTTTTATTGGAAAAGACGGAAAAGCTAATTTTAATCATACATAACTAGTGTAGATCTATCTTAACTTTGGCTTTCTTAAGTGCTAAGAAAAATCAAACTTCCCCAAGTACAAACTACAAACTTTTTTTAAATGCAAAACTTCAAATTTTGCATCTATTCGATCCGGCTTGGAGCTTGATAGATCCATAATTTAAATGGATCTAAAATGGTTTAACTAGTAGTAACTAAGAGTTATAACAATACTTTTATTAATTTAATTGATACTTTTATTTTTATTTTTATGTAATTTAACTAAGTTAAATGTCTTGATAACATAACATACAAGTTTTTTATTGGAAAAGCTAAAAAAGCTAATTTTAATCATACATACACCAGCGTAGAGCTATCTTAACTTAAGTGATAAGAAAAATCAAACTACCCAAAGTACAAACTTTTTTTAAATGCAAAACTTCAAAACAAGTTTGCATCTCTTTGACCTGGTTTGAAGCTTGATAGATCCATAATTTAAATGGATCTAAAATGGTTTAACTATTAGTAACTAAAAGTTAGAATTAATAATTTTATTAATTTAATTGATACTTTTACTTTTATCTTTAAAATGGTTTAACTATTAGTAACTAAAAGTTATAATTAATAATTTTATTAATTTAATTGATACTTTTATTTTTATTTTTATGTAATTTAACTAAGTCAAATGTCTTGATAAGAAAACAAAACAATAAATTACACCGCCTCTTCATGCAAAAATGTAATTAAATTAAATGAGAGATGGTTTTTGGGATATGGTATTGATGAGCCATGGTATTAACCAGGGTATTATAACAAATAATTTTTAAAAGTTAATAATTCCATGGAAAAATGATAAAAGGCTTATATTGTAATTGTGTAAGTATAAAGTTTTTGTTCATTAAGTGACTCTTAATTTATAGCCATTATTTATAAATTATATAATTTAATGTGATGAAGATTTAGATATATCTCGAAACTATATTATAAAATATTTTGATTGTGAAATAAGAAATGGTTTTTGGGCATGTGGTATTTGTCAACTATGATATTGACCTATGATACTGTAACAAAGCAAGTTGATAATAACAATGGTAAAGTGGTCATGAATATCCATGGTTTAAAATATTATAATATTGTAAGTTTATTGTAATTATTGACCTATGATATTGTAAGAAAGCAAGTTGATAATAACTATGGTAAAGTGGTCATGAATATCCATGGTTTAAAATATTATAATATTGTAAGTTTATTGTAATTATTGACCTATGATATTGTAAGAAAGCAAGTTGATAATAACTATGGTAAAGTGGTCATGAATATCCATGGTTTAAAATATTATAATATTGTAAGTTTATTGTAATTATTGACCTATGATATTGTAAGAAAGCAAGTTGATAATAACTATGGTAAAGTGGTCATGAATATCCATGGTTTAAAATATTATTATATTGTAAATTTATTGTAATTACTATTGTTTGGGGTTATTGTCGGGGACGAGAGGAGTAATTTGAAATGGGCGATGGGAGCTAGGGTTCGGAGCTAGGGTTTCAGGGCCGAGGGCCTAGGACTCAGCGAGTGGAGGGCAAGGGATTTACGATCTAGACAGGCAGATGTACGGGAGGCTGATAGCGGAAGGATCAGGGATGCAGGTGGCAGGAGTGGAGAACAGGAAGGACAGCTGGAAGGCCCGTAGACAAGGCATCTGGGAACGTGGACCGCCAATGTTTTCCCATAGAAAATGGCAGTTGGAAGCATCATAGGGTTTGGAATTTCGTTAGGTTTTCGTTGTTCGCCGCTGCAAGCTTGACAACGAAGGTTTTTGGAACGGACTGTTTTCACCCTTGGGGGTTTTTTTTGCTGTTACCTGCAGTAAATCTATTAAAAAATGGTCAAACCCAGCGATGTTATAGATCTTGATCCCGAAACTAGAGACACTTTATCGATTTGGGGGTTGGAGGTAACTGATCAAAACATTGAAAAATATATCAGGCCAGCGGGACGCACTGGGAAAGCAAAATCGGGCTCGAAAGTGACTTGGAACCAAAGGAAATCGCTAGAATTGTTGGAGGAGATTAGGGTTGGCCTTACTGAGCGCCCAGGGAGTTTTAGTAGTTCCTCCGCTACAAGAGACAAGAATCCAGTCGGCCGCAATTAAGAAAGCAGAAGACCAGCAAAATCTCCAAGTAAGTATAGAGATACCCCTCCCACTTAATCATTTCTTCTCTAGGGGGCTAGAGGATATCGTTTATAGTTGTCGGTTAAGAAAATCGGCAGGAAGTAGCCCAAGTTGTGGGTTAAAGGTGGATTTACGGTATGAAGAGGTGGATCAGCTGCCGGTTGCTGGAAAGGAACAATTTTGTCGAGACTCCAAAAACCCCAAGACAACATCTGGGAAGGAGGATTTAGGGTTTGGAAGGGGTTCGGCCCTCGGGAAGGAGATCTCAACCATGAAGGAGCGGGTCTTAAGGGGAAGGCAAGAGGATTGGGGGTTTAGAAGGCCTAGTGGGAGGGTTTGGAAGCGGGACATCAACAATAAGGGAAGGAGGGAACCCTATCACCATCTCAGGGAAGAATTCAAGTTCACGACAGGAGGGTTTAGCAAATGGTGCAACAACTGCTCAGAACAAGGAGGAAGGGCCAGCCAAGAGGCAGACGGGGGAAAAGAGGAAAACGTAGAAAATAATAAAGAAAAAAGAAAGTGCAACAACCCTTGTTTTGAGTATGGATGTCCAAATTGATGAAGCCATCGAAGTGGCAGAGCTTACTCTGGTGGGAAGGGCAAGGGGGAAGAAACATTCAGCCCAGTTTATACAAAATTGGGCCATGCAGCGATGGCGATTGGCTCCTAATAAGGGATTCCAGGTAACATCCTTGGCAAAAGGATGGTTTATGGTGAAGTTTGAAAAGAAAGAGGCGATGGATTGGGTCCTAGGAAAGAACTGGGCTTTTGGCACCCACCCAGTGATATTCAAACGATGGACTCCTCTGTTTGATGCGCAGCGAGAGAAGGTGGAGGACATTCCTGTTTGGGTACATTTACTTGGGTTACCACCTTTCTTGTGGGTGAAATCGGTTTTCAAATCTATTGGGAACCATATCGGCACATACTTGGAAATAGACATGTCTTTCATTCAGTGGAAGGACAAGGTGATGGCTCGAATACTGGTAAGACTAAACCCAAGGGAAGGACTAGTGGAAGATATCAAGATTCAGTATGAAGAGTTCATTTATGTTCAGCCTCTGGATTACGAACATCTGCCCTTTCGATGCCAAAAGTGTCATGTCTATGAACCCCTGGCAAAAGACTGTCCTCTGCGGTATCGACATAGGCGGAAGTAGAGGAACGCCGAAGATGAATCCACGAGGATGGAGAAGTTAAGGACTCAGCGAACAAAGAAGGATCAAGGGACAGATCATATGGAAATTGATAGGCCTCAAGAGGATAAAGTCGAGGATGCAATCCAGCAGGAGATCCCTGTTCCGGATCCCATCCCTGCACAGCCTCAAGAACAAGAGGAGCGAGACCAGGCTACCACAGAAGCACCTGCAACTCCCAGCACAAAAGACTCAAAGGGTATGAAACTAAACTTAAGCACTCCCTCTCATTCTCCATCTTTAACTATAAAAGATGTTAGTTTAAATTCTTGTGCTCAAATTAGTACTTGTCTTATATTTGGTTATGATTATACACGTGGATAACATCATAACATCTATTCCCAAGTTAGATCTGAACTGTGCAGGGGTTATGGGTGAAGAGGGTGGTGTGAGGGGAGGTCCTCTCCCGGCTTCAAATTCTTATTACCTTCGATCTTGTGACAGAAAACCGCCACCTTGGGAGACTGTGGGGGGTTTCGGTATGGGCTTGTCCTTGAGTAATAAGAGGAAATCGAGAGGTAGGAAAACTAATCTGTCAAAAGCTCAGGTGCAAGCTAAAATAGATACAGCCGATGGGAAACAAATGTCAATTTTTGGGGTGCTTAAAGCAGCAAAGACCTATGTGGAGGTAGAAAAATGATCTTTCTCTCCTGGAACTATAGGGGTTTAGCCAGTAAACCTAAAAAATTGGCTCTCAAAGAAATTGCCCATCGGTACAATTTGAATATCCTACTCTTGCAAGAAACTTTAGGCAGGGGTGAAGAAGTCACAAAATTGTTATCAACCCTTCTCCCAAGGTGGAATTTTCAGGCAATGGATTTCATAGGACACTCGGGAGGTATAGCCATGGGCTACAGGGAACGAAAATTAAAACTAAGGAATCTTGGGGGATGGATCACGCAATGTGGATGGAAGTCCTATCCTCAGAGCTAGGTTTCCCCTGTTGATAGTCAATATTTATGGTCTGTGTTAAGGGAGAGTTGCATTCTGGAATTCTTTTCTTTCCAAATCAGTGATGAGGAATCCAAACCTGGTGGTAGGTGGAGACCTTAATTTCTCCATTGGAACTGCTAAAATTTGGGGCCCATCAGCTAGAGAAGACTCGTTATTGGACTTTTTCCTCAATTTGCTTACTCTCACAACATGATGGATATTAACCTGTTGAAAGTAAAGCCCACATGGAGGAATCGAAGAATAGGGGAATCTAGAATAGCAAAATGATTGGATCGATCCCTTCTATGTGAAGAGATCGCATCATAGATCCCAGCTTTCCATCAACGGGTAGGAGAGGGAGGAAACTCGGATCACCTTCCAATTCTCTTAGAGCTATCCAAGCCTCCTAAAAAGTCGACAGCCCCTTTTAAATTCAATCCCTCATGGCTGTTGGAGGACTCTTTTAACAAGCTTTTCAGAGAAACTTGGAGACCATCAAGAATCAGTGATCCTGAAGAAAAAGGTTTCCTGTTCATGGAAAACCTCAAGCCGCTGAAAAAAGCAACAGTGGAGTGGTCGAAGGCTAGGAAACAAAAACAGGATGAAGATCTAAACAAAATTGGTCTGAAGCTCCAAGACTTGGAAAGCCCTGAATCAGATGGCTATGAAACCCAGGAGAAAAAGGATAGAATATTGTTGCTAAAAGGACAACAAAGTAAAATCCTTCTGACAAGAGAGGAGGAATTAAGGATGAAAAGTAGAGCCATTTGGCTAAAGGCAAGATCAATGGCAAAGGACAAGAGCCTAGGTCTAGATGGGTGGACAATTGAACTATTCCAACATTTCTTCGATCAAATTAGATAAGAAGTGACGGAGGTGGTCGAAAAATCCAAGAGGAAAAGCTCTATCTACCCCCCTTTTAACTCAACATTCATAGCCCTAATCCCAAAAAGAAAAAGATCTGAGCTCTTTTGAAGACTTCAAGCCAATCTCACTATGTATTTGTATTTACAAAATAATTGCTAAAGTGATAGCGATCCGGTTGAAACCCATCTTGCCAAGATGCATATCAGAAGAACAGTTTGGGTTCTTGGATGGCAGACAGATCCACCGCGCTATTGGGGTTGCTTAGGGAACAATTCATAGTGTCAAATAGAAGAAGAGGAAAGGGGCAATCGTTAAAATAGATCTATCCAAAGCCTATGATAGAATAAGTTGGATCTATATCCAAATGTTACTAACTCATCTGGGATTCAAAGTTGAATTCATTAACTGGATCGTGGGATGTATTACAAGTGTTAGTTTCGTAGTTTTGATAAATGGAACTACTTCTTTTTCAAAGGGCAAAGGGGATTGAGACAAGGATGCCCCCTTTCGCCTATGCTCTTCCTTCTGGTTGCTAAAGGTCTAAGCCAATTAGTGCATAAGACAAAAAGGGATGGAGCTATAAGAGGTTTCGAAGTGGCGATAAATTTGTTTATATTTCATCTATTATTTGTAGATGACATATTGCTCTTCAATAACAGGAATATAAATGAAATCAAGGAACTCAAGAGAATTTTAGACTTCTTTATGAAGGCGACAAGAATGCAAGTGAACCAAAGGAAATCTCAGCTGATCCTAGATGGTTTTAATAGGCAAGAGATAACCCAAATTTCAACAGTTTTGCCTTTTGAAGTTCATAAACTTGATGATCCATTTAAATATTTGGGTTTCTGGTTGAAACCAAATGTCTATCGGAAACAAAATTGGAACTGGCTAATAGCAAAAATAGAAGACAAGATTACACATTGGAGTTTCAAGTGGCTTTCAAGGGCAGGGAGGTCAACCCTTATCAAATCTGTCATTCTAGTAATCCCAATTTGTTAGGCAGCTTTGACATGGCTTCCAAAAGGCATTCTGGAGAAAATAAGGACATGCAGCGGATTCTTTGGGCAGGATCTAAGGAAGAATTAGTACTACCTTGGGTGGCATGGGTGAAAGTGTCAAGGCCAAAGGAATGGGGAGGCAGGGAATAAAAGACCTCACATCTTTCGGGCCTTCATTAGCAGCGAAATCAAGATGGAGGATAATTAAGATGAAAACCTGTGGACGATGGTGGTGAAAAGGAAATATATAATCTCGGTCCCTTTAAAAGATTGGATAAGAAATCCAATTAAGAAAAAAGGGAATATATCTGTTGTTTGAAAGGCTACCATAGACGCTTTCAAGATCATTGAGCAAGGTCTTTCTTGGCAGGTTGGGAATGGGGAGAAAATCCGAATAGAGAAAGACCCTTGGGTAGGCTGTAATGAAAATTTTGCACTATCCCCGAACCTCATTATGCAACTCGACTCTAAAGGTGTTCATTTCCTCAACCAGATCGAAAAACAAGGTCACTCAACTATTTGGGGGCAAGCGTGGCTATCGGGGAGGGAATTGGATCTGATGCCTCAATGGTGGGAAGAATGGAATGTTTTTATTCAAGAGCTTTCCAAATCAAATGTGAGACTGAGAGAGAGATCACATCAACTAGTGTGGGCTCACGCAGAGTCTGGGTCTTATTCTCCAAAATATGGATACAAATTCCTTATGTCAAAGAAAGGATGGGAGAACCCGGAATGGTGGGCCCAACATTTGTGGAAGCTAAAAAGTCCTGCAAAAGCTAGACTTTTCTTTTGGTGCATACTCAAGCGGAAGGTTCCAACATGTGACATTCTACAAGCCAGATACAAGACCTAGGAGATGCTCGCTATGTATAAATGATTCTGAAACAATACGACATCTATTTATAGATTGCATGTTTGTTAGAAGGGAGTGGTTGGAGGTTGGGAAGCTGATCCTAAAGAATGTAGTCTAGGAAGGGGAATTTTTCCCAAACGTTTGGTAAAAATGGTGGCAACTCTACCCAAAAAGGACCCTGTGGAATTTACCCCTCATCATAGCATGGGGAATTTGAATAGCTAGGATCAGGTGCATATTTTTGGATAAGCACACCTCATGAGGCTATTGCAGTATAATGTACTTCAATATATACCAATATACCCGACCCTGTTACAAAAAATGCTCCCAGACAATCTAGAATGGAACAAATTAAGGAAGGAATACCGTGGGCATATTTTTATGGGGCTTCCCAAAATAACAAAGCAGGAGCCAGGCTAGTAATACACACATAAACCAAACAGGGACCTTAAAGCCTCAATGGGCCTAGGAACTGGTACAAACAATTTTGTTGAGTTGTCTGCCCTTAAACTGCTTCTATGTTAGCTTATTCACAAAGACATCTTCACGGTTCATATCTTCGGGGACTCAATGAATGTTATAAATTCGTTCAATGGACAAAGCAGATGTCAAAATTACATTTTGTTACCTTTATCAAAAGAGACAAAATAGTTGAAGTACTCCTTTAATGTTTTCTCTCTTTGCCACATCTACAGGGATTGCAATGATGCAACAGACAAGCTTTTTAAAGAGGGTCTGCAACAAGATTTGCGCAGTTGGAGAATAGAGGACAAAGACCAGGGAGAGATCCATGTGTTGGATTAGCAACCATATACATATCCAATTCTTAGTATGGACTTTTCAGGCCTATAAAACAACCTATTATTTTGATTACAGTTGACTATATGGTTATTTTTTCAAACTTTTGATTATGGTTTTGTTTTCTTCCTGTTTGGGTTGTTTTCCTCAATGAGGAGACCTAGGAAGTGTAAGCAACGTTTTTTCCTTTACTTGGAGACTTTCTGATATTATAGTAAATTGTTATTCACTATTTTTTGCGCTGAGGCCAAGGGTTGTTCTCCTCGATATGAGGAAGCCCATGCTTCATATAAGTGGTTATCTTTCCCTTCATGTTTTTGGATAACACTGATTCATCCTATGGAGCTCTATGATTTGCAAATCATAGAGCAAAATGAATGCTTAAGCATATACTATGTAACTTTTTATTTTGGTTATAAAAAATTCGATTTTTTCTATGGAATAAAGAAAAATACACCAAAAAAAAAATTACTACTATTTATATGATATACATATGGTTAGATAATCATTATTTTAATTTACAAGCAAATAGATTTTAATTTATAGCGACTATTTATATGTCATATTTTAATGTGATATGTATATTATGATTTTCTTTTATCTAAAAAGTTATAAAATTACAACATAAAAAAATTGAATTTTATTATTTTTATTACTTTTAATATTTTATGGACATTGCAACATCTAGCCCATATTAGTTATATATTAGTTTTAATATTTTATCATTAGTTAATGGAGCAATGTCTACAAATCTTTTACCTTTTATAAATTTAACATATTGACCCATGTAAAAAAGTTCACAAACTTTATTACATACCCCCACACATCTACCCTATACTAACTATAGAGGGCCTCTTAGGCCAAAGACCTCAAACCCACTCAAAATTTAGCAATAATTACATGTGGAAAGAAGGTGAGAGAAGGCAATAATTAGGAAAGGGGAGAGGTATCAATAATAATGGGTGGCAAGAGAAAATATGTTTTTTGACCCCAAGGAAGTTAAAGTTGCGAAGTATTCATAGGACTCAAAGTTGCATCACAAAAAAAATCGCTGAAGTGTATGCCCTCTACTAGGGGATTCAATTAACCAAATAAAGAGAGGTAATCCCTCATTGTGATTTGGGAGACTCCCACCTACTTATTAAGAGTTTTGGTGAAAGACTGCTCTCCTAAAGGAGAAAACATTTAAACAGCAAAACATTTAAAAAGCAGTAAAAGCATCATCTTCAGTAAGCATATTTCCATGATTTCTAGGTTCTCAATAAAGATGTAAACTTATACGCTAATGAAAAGTATATATTAATATTGAATTTTTTTAAATTGATGACCAAATCAGGCCACCTCCCATTCTAAATAAATGGATTAACATTATATATTTATAAAAGACTACCCTACCAATATCAATCAGTGATAGAATGACATGTAAATTTATATAAAAGACTACCCTACCAATATCAATCAGTGATAGAATGACATGTAAATTTTGTTTTTTATTAGATAGTTCCATTAGGTATATATACCTACAAAATACCATTTTTTTTGTTAATTAGTTTAAAGCCCTTCTGTAAAACTTTATTTTTTGTTGTCTAGTTTGAAGTCTTTCTAGAGAACTCCATTTTTTTATTGTATAGTTTAGAATCTCTGGAAAAATTCACATTCATAGTTACATATTACCTTTATCCAGTCGCAAGTTGCAAATAAATACAAAATTTTCATTCTGATTTAATAAAAACCCTAAAATTAAGCCATTGCACTTTATAAATGTGCCTCTAAATATGTGGGCCCACCAGCGAGAGTGGGAGTGCGATGTGCCCACGAGAATGGGAGTGGGGCTTTACCAGCAAGCAGCGATGTGACTGCCTGTATTGAGAAGAGAGGTCCAGCAATGGAAAACCCATCGATAGGGTGATGAGAAGGTTTCGGAGGTTCCACGATGGAAAACCCATCGATAGGGTGATGAGAAGCTTCCACCGAAGAAATCCTATTAGAATATATCGGCCCATCTAAAATTTCCCGAAATCAACCCGAGATTGACAATGAACTACCGTGTTCACATTTACAAATAAAAACGTAAAACATTAAATACTTTCATCAATATTTAGCGTTGGGAAATTTCAAAATACCCCATCGATGAATTCACTTTACAACTAAATCCATAGCTTCTTCCCCGGCCAATTTAACTACCCTGCATCTAAACTATAGAGGCAAACTATTGAAGGAAACAACACAAGATCTGCAGAGGCCTTTCTCTTATATTTCTTAGCAAACATAAACAATGCACTTTAAGCTAAATAGAAACTTTTTCCCAGCTACACAGTTCATGTTTTCTAATGGAAATAAAATCCTGCTGCACTATTCTATACTGAATACGTGCAAAAATAAATTCACATGGCAACTGGGATCTACAGTAGTAAATCGCCTCAAACTGTTCTGAACAGTGCTCCACGTTCCACGAATTTTACACCACAAGCAAACAATCCATGAGTGCCAAACTACCCTGCATCTAAATTATAGAGGCAAACTATTGAAGGAAACAACTTGAGATCTACAGAGGCCTTTCTCTGATATTTCTTAGCAAACATAAACAATGCACTTTAAGCAACACGAAAATAGAAACTTTATCCCAGTTACATAGTTCGTGTTTCTAATGGAAATAAAATCCTGTTGTACTATTCTATACTTAATATGTGCAAAAATAAATTCACATGGCAACTGGGATCTACAGTAGTAAATCGCCTCAAACTGTTCTGAACAGTGCACCACGTTCCACGAATTTTACACCACAAGCAACAATCCACGAGTGTCACGTTGAAGCGATGTTCTCTGAAATCCACGGGTGCCACGTTGAAGCGATGTTCTCTGAAATCCACGGGTGCCAGTGTGTTCTCTCAGAATTGCCTGCATGATTATGCATAAAAACCATTAAGCCACACTAAAATCATACATTTACAAAACCGTCCAGCTATACAAAAAGTTGATCCTCTGCAAGAAACTGGTTTTCAAGTTTCAACAACGCTGCACTTACAATTCAACCTTCATAAATAAGAGACCTATGGCGGTAACTGTCCCCTATTTGATCTTTTTTAATGCGGAATTACAAGCCATTAAAAAACAGATGCTGCACAACATGCCAAACATGTAATTTCTCCAAACATACCCGCTCAAATCATCAATTCTCAAAATAAATAAGAGACCGATGGCGGTAACTATCCCCCTTAAACTGTACTATTTGTTCCTTTTCAATGCGGGGATACAAAATCACTGAAGAAGCATAAGCTGCACATACCGACCGAACATATAATTTCTCCAAACCTATCATTAGCATACATGCTGCATGTTGAGCAATCCTCACAACTAATACCGGATATCAGTTAAGCAACAGGACTTGCTGCTCAGTTTTAATCTGTAACATTTCAATGAAGTTTCACCTGTTTTGTTAAAATTCTATCAACGACGCTGCACTAAAATTCAACCTTCATCAGATAAGAGGCCCATGGCGGTAACTGTCCCCCTTCAACGGTATTATCTGTTCCTTTTCAATGCGGGAATATAAAGTCACTGAAGAAGCATAAGCTGCACATACCGAACATATTATTTCTCCAAAATTATCATTATCATACATGCTCCATGTTGAGCAAACCTCACAACTAGTACCAGATATCAGTCACGCAACAGGACTTGCTGCTCAGTTTTAAGCTGTAACATTTCCATGAAACTTCACCTGAAGAGTGTTAATTCGGAAATTCCACAGGCATTTTAAGTCGACATTTCGAGTCTCAAACAGGATTGTCAGGAGAAAGAAGCGAAAGGCAAATGAATGAACAAAGAGGAAAGCAGAAATAAAATAATAAAAGTGAGAAGTTTCACCCGTTTTGTTACAATTGTATCAACAACGCGGCACTAACAAATCAACCTTCATCAGTAAAGAGCCCATGGTAACTGTACGCCTTCTTCAACGGTACTATCTGTTCTTTTTATATGCGGGAAACATAAGAAGCACATACCGAATATCTGATTTCTCCAAATTTATCATTAACATACACGCTGCATGTTGACCAAACCTTACAACCAGTGCTAAATATCAGTTACACAACATGACTTGCTACTCTGTTTTAAGCTGTAACATTTCAAATTCAGTTTCGCCTGTTTTGCTACAATCCTATCAATTCTATATATTGTCAAAAAAAAATGGCAATAAGAAATGCATAGCTCTCGACTTCATACAATCATCCCATTCATTCACAACACTGAAGAATTTAGCTTACAGAAGAAATATTTACCTCGGATACACATACTCAGTTACAGTGGTTTTTGACAAATAAATAAATATATACTAAGAACAACAAAATGGAAAAGAATGGAAATGCCAGAAATATAATACCCTGACCTTCAATTACTGTGGGCCCTGGAACATTTTAATTTGAACTGTACGTCAACTCAATACTTCACTTGTATTAGTTCTTCAATGCACAGAATGTATATTCATCTCATAAACAATGAAACATCTGTTTTTTTTTATAAAATCAATGCGCAAGAAGTTTAAAAAAAATAGTGAATCTGATAACTAGTCAATAACAAATCTCAAGAATAGCATTAAAAATAATGCCCATCTCATTTGAATGAAATTAAAGAATAATTTGTTTACCCGCTAACTTGGTCATTATTCAAATTTGTTGTCAAAGTGAACTGCTCAATAAATCACCAATCATGCTTAAATAAAAAATATATATACGTCTTAAGCCTGTTGCCTTGAAAAGAAAAGGAAAAAATTACTTTCATCAAATTGCATGAAACAATGATCAATGTTATTATTTTGATGTAACAAATACCAAATGCTAATTATTGCCCATCGGCCACTATACCCATATATAACTAACAAGTTGAGCAAATCACACGAGCACATTATCACGAAGACTCAACCTACACATCAGTTTTCCGATATAGTTATGCATTGAGAAACAAATTTTCCCGTGGGTTATTCAAATACATAGTAAAATATTCAAAATAATTTTATCATCGTTGAAATGATGTGTTAAAAATTTAAAACCAGAATATGTAACAAAGTGAAACCGCCACAAACGAAGAAGGCCAGATATTCAACAGGCAGGTAATTAGCAGCCCATAGGCAATCACATTCACTCATAAGACAATTAAACATCTGAAGCTCTTCTATTAGACAAACTAGAGCGGACAATATTTGCAACTCCACTTAAATATTAACTGTTTTTAGGTCTACAACACATGGATAATATCACAAATAAACATTTAATTTTAATTACATACTTAAAATTTTTATGACTGCAATAGTATTAATTTAATATAATACCTTTGATGACTGCAATAGTATTAATTTAAAATACATCACTAATGTTAACACTGGCTCTTTTAACATCATAACAGCATTAGTATCATATTTAGCTAAATTAACTGAACACGCATTACACAACTATTGTACCCATAAATATGCTAACATAATTAGCCATAATTATGCTACAGGTATAAACTGACACAATCCTTACATATATATTATAATGTTAGTCAATCATATTACCTATTATTGCTAACTAATCCATTAGTTAGCTTCACACAGCTTCACACAGTAATGGTAGAGATTAACGCTCTTCTTTCTCTACCTAGCAGATTAAAAGGAAAACATACTAGCTGTTTTTTCATGGAAAATATAGAAATGCCCAAAATAGCATTTCCTACTAATAAACTAAATATATAACAGCTTCAGTGTTAAAAAGAGCAGCATCTATTAACGAAAACTTTTACCCAATACTGAAACTGCTGCTAACCTATAGCACCTCTTATTTCTAACCAATGACATCAGTTCTAATATTATTGATACACCTGGAGCAACTGATCCAATCCAAGGGGCCTGGACTTTTTCAGAGAAAGGATGTTTGAACTTGCAGACAGATGAATAAAACAGACATCCCATTGTTGACATAATAATATTCTTTAATCAAAGAAACTAGCCTAGATCTATTTTTAGATCTAGATTATTTATTATTTTTTTTTCACTCTACATGACGTTTGCATCTGAAAAGACAGACTTGATCTTTTTGAACGCTTGTTAAATCCAGAGTTAAGATGGATCTAGACTGGTTTAATTATTAATAATTGATAACTATAACTATTTATTTCAGGGGTTATTGTTTTATTTTTTAATGTAATTTTGTCCCTAGTAAAAAATGTTTTAATTTTTAATTAGTAATTAAATTAATTGACTTTATTATATATATATATATATATATATATATATATATATTATATATTATGTTTAGTTATTTTTGCTGTTAAGTAATTTACACAAACTTCCCCTTCATGAAGGCCTAGCCATAGAGACATGGGTTGAACATGCAATTGCACCCAGAGAAATTTAATATTAAATGGCCACAATAATAACACAAACATCAAACTTCCCTTCATGAAGGCCTACCCATAGAGTGGGTTGAACATGTAGTTGCACCCAGAGAAATTTAATATTAAATGGTCACGTGTAGGTGAATCAAATCCCCCCATCTTCTTTTAAAAAGTAGATGAGAATCAAATCCCACCACATCTTCTTTTAAAAAGTAGATTGTTCTAAAAACATTAGAAGATCTGCTCTTTAATCTAAAGTTTTCAGCAATCGTGGTTACTACCACTTAAATGTGTGCATGGCTCAGACCGCAAGAGGGGGCTACACCCCATCCTATCGCAATGTGGTTAGGGGGGCAACCAATCCACTGGCCAATCGACTTCCATAAACCCCTCTTCCCATTCAATGCAACAAAGGTTTCGAAAAGCCCCCTCGCATAAAAAACAACCTAGATCTCAACCTCTATGACTTCTAATAAAGAACTTAAGACACGTAATAACTTTAGAACATTGGCTTCACAGTACAACACCCCTAAACACCTCTTCCCTTTCAATGCAACAAGGGTTTTGAAAAGCCCCCCTCGCATCACAGACAACCTAGATCTCAACCTTCTATGACTTCTAACAAAGAACTTATGAGACATAATACTTAGAATACTTTAGAACATTAGTTTCACAACACGATCCCCCTTCAGGAGATGACTCCAATGGAAACTTTAGAGAGGGGCAAGCATCAAAGGATAAAGCAACCACAAGAGGAAAGGCAAACCCAAGCAAGCCGCTGCCAACTAGCTAATGACACCTCTATTCCAAAAAACGGCAATCCCCTCAAATGGGAAGAGGTAGTAATGACGAAGGCCTCAATTGAAGATATCGATCTAGACACACTAGATCTCTCCACGATTGGCAGCCATATGAAAAGGAAAAGACCCTCAGCCAATTCCGGAGCATCAAGTTCAACTATTCCAACGAACCTTTCCTAAGACATGGACCCAAAGATAGCACCAACTCCTCTATCCCTTACTTGGGAATCCATACGCACTCATTCAAAGACCCACCTCCTGAGGTCATCAAAGAAGACAAAAAAGTTGGGGTGAAGCAACAAGCAACTAATCCAAGAGCTTGGAAAAATACCAAATAATTATGAATGAATCACGCTCATGACCATCGGCTATTATCAGCTATACGACAAAAACCATCAGCTATTATCAGTTATACGAAAAAAACCATCAGCTATTATCATGATTCAAGAATAAAAATGTTCTAGTGAAAAAAGGTAGCAATGATAGCCTCTCGATGTAGACAAGCTATCAAGATTCAATACATGACAACAGATACGAACCGTCCAAGTAGGAGAGCTTGCAACATTTAGGAACCTAGACAAGGTTCTCATTTCAAATCTATTTGACTCAGTGCAAATTCTTTCAGCAAAATTCTAGCCCACTAGCTCTACAGAAGTTAAAATTATATCGAATGTTAAAGGCCCGCACATTGCTAAGGGGGAATCAATTCTCCAAAATTTATTTAGCCTCAAGCCCCTCGCAGCAAATCTCCCTGCAACATCATTAAATTTTTGTTGAAGAGGGGAGCGATAAGGCGCCTAGATATAGAAGCCGATCACTTCAAGAATATGATGAGACACCTTAGAGTTGACTGATTTGGACACAACCAATGCAACTTTTTCGTGGAATAATCATAGAGAAATACATCAAGTAGAATCAAGGCTTATACCACTTCTTGGTCTTCAAGTCACTTTTGGAAAAGGACATCTTTCTAGAGGCTTCCATTTTGCCCTGTGGGGGATCAAAGCACTATCCCATTAGCTAGGATCCAGATATTAAAGCTAGTACAGTAAACAGGCCCTTCAGATTTGAAAGCTTCCGACTTCAGGATCCTTTCTTCTTAGACAAGGCCCGAATCTAGTGGATGGCTTCATGAGGGTGAAAAAACACCAAGCTCTTTCGCCAATAGATTGTGCAACATAAGCACCAAAATCACATATCCTTCCTCAAGAGTGTCGATGACAATAAACTATGGAAACGCCAAGATATTGAAGCCAAGCTGGTGAATTATTTCCATTCTCTTCTCACAAACCCTCATCCAAACAAATGAGGCGGCAACAAAGAAAAACACCAGATCCCTTCTTTGGTTGGGCCAGAGCAAAACGAGGCATTAATATGAAAAATCACCTTAGGAAATGGGCTATCAAGTAAAAGTTGGCCCATTATTGGAGGGGAATCCCTATCAATGGTAGGAAAATCAAGAAGCTTTGCTTCAAGCTTCAATCCTTCCAACCTTCAATACTGCTTTCTTGACTCTTGCTCCCAAATCCAACAGAGGAGAAAAAAAAGCTTACACCCTATTACCCTATAATGCCTCACTGCATAATACCATGGCAGATCCATTCCAATTCCAGATGTACCAAGCGCTGAGAGATTTGATCCCTCTTGGCACTGGGTAGATCGAGATTTAAGATGGATCTAGGCTGGTTTAATTTTCCCTTTAAATTAAATAGACTATATTCCACATGAATACCAGAGGCCAATACCATGGATTCTCCATACCATGAGTCATATTATTTTTTATCATTATCACATTACAACATCTCTACCATATTGAGTTGGAGAGCAGCTCTCAGACACAATCAATGATCAAAACAACAGTTAGATGTGCTTAAAAGCATTTCCATCAGCAAAATGTGTGGCACAATCTTTTCCTTGTGATGCCAACTTACCAAGGGTTGGTACCTGATTACAAAGCTTTTGGTGCAGCTTTTTCATATTCAACTTTGGATTACTCTACTCTCTCCATCCCTTCTTTTCAGGGCATGACGAGTTTGGCTCACGTTCTTGCACTAGATTTATAGGCTCCTTGTTCTAGTTTCGAGACTTTGGCACCCTTTGTTACTTTGGCACCTCCACTACCAATCTCCATGGCCTTCTCTGCCCCCTTCCATTTCTTTCTTCCTAACATTGCCATGACCAACCAGCAAGCTAGATGCAAGAGAGGAGGGGAAGGTTAAGACTCAGAATGGGGTTCTTGAGCTTGATTTAGAGCGGAGTCTTCAGTGCGTATGTTTCATAGCCAAACTTCACCATCAATGCATTAACAATCCAGTGACATGGAGTAACAATTGCATCAAGAAAAACCTTGTCACTTGAACTCGGAGGTGTTTGAAGAGCAGCTACATGAATTACTAATAAAGGGCATACAAGGGGTCAATAAAACCAGTGACTCCAGAATATCAACCCGTCGTTCCTAGGAAAAGTCCTACTCGAACGCCACAACATGAAGGAGAAGATTTTGCTAGCGATGCACAACATTCAATTACATCAAATGGATATAGAGACGTTCAACTTACATCGAAGTAGGTTTCACTCCTTGGACCAGCAATACCGATTGAGGTGGAAACCTCACCCTTAATTACTTTAATGTTTAAGCTGTTATTGCTCTTTATGGATCTGTATAAGCCTGCTTAACTAGGCAAACTCTAGGTATATGACAGTCCAACTGGAAACTGGTAAAGGTATAGAACCTATGTTTTTTCCAATTACACTTGAGATTTAAAAACTGCATGGACTAAAGGATTACTGTTCTGCCGCTAAACCATAGACGACAATAACCTTATAATTATTGTAAATTTGATGATAATCAACGAATTTTAGCTTTAAAACAATAACAATTAAATTTAACAACTCAAAAAAAAGCAAAAACAATAAATTAAAAACAAAAAACAAAACTTTTAAGCCCCAAAACCTTTCCCTACAAATAGGAACAGCAAAAAAATTCCCCTAAAATCTTACTATGTTTATAGTGAAGATACGAACACAGACATCAGGAGGATAATTCAGCAAGCGGAGATGGCGTACAGTGAAGATACGAACACAGACATCAGGAGGATAATTCAGCAGCTGGAGGATGAGGCTACTCAGGAGCAGTCGGAGCCCGAGATGAAAGATTGGGAATATCTTCTGCTAGACCAAGGGAACACCAGAGGACGTATGTCCCTGTACAAGCAAGCCCTCCATGTGTATTGGGTGATAAAAAGGCTGCTGGAAAAAGCCATGGAACAGGTAGCTATGGAGATGGCTGAATTGGCTCAACGGATCCCAAACCTGAAGAAAGAGATAAAAAACCTCCAGATAACCCTTCTTATGCAGGATAGCAAGTTTGACGAGATACAGCAACAACTAAAGAAGCTTGTTCCTAGAGCAAAGGAGGAAGATAACCAGCCAAGTGCCATGGCAGATTTTTCAAAGTTGTATGACGTCTCCTCAATTAGGATGTTGAGAGCTTGCTCTCCTTTTGTTATTTTATAATGCAGTTAAGAAATAGTGTTAGTCTCTGTGAATGTTTAGTATCTCTAGCTTGGGCAAGTAGGCTCAGTATTTTCTGTTTTTGGATGTCATTTAAAAACCTAAGGTGACCAACAGACCCGGTTTCCCTTCGGGCGGGTTGAGGCCACTGTATGTCTGTACAAGCTTTAATTCGAATTAATAGAATGGTACCATGTTAGGTCACCAAAAAAAAAAATGTTCAGATCAGATGAAAACTGCCACCCACCTATTTTTTCCATGGAATCTGATAAAATATTCTTCAGTACTGACAGATGTTAATCCTCCAGCTGTAATGGACATTGGAAAGATACCATTATTCCTGCGAATTTGTTGTAAATATGAACGGGCCTGAGTGCTTTTGACGATGTAGTGCTTTCTTTATTATGATGAGAAAATATAATGCTTCAAGCAGCATTAATAAGTCTCTCATCCTTCCGACGACGATAGAAAGATTGAGCAGCGAGTGGACACTCTCAAGAATTGTTTCCTTGCTGTATATGCTATCAAGTTGGTCACAGAAGTCATGCCAATGGCAGCTTAATTTGATGACATAAAGAACAGATAAAGATTTATCTCCCCCATCAGTATCATCTGTAAAAAAGGCACATCACAGTAAATATCGTCAAACCAAAAACAATAACACAACACACTCGCGGGGGGCACAGCCCCCGCCAAAACCAAAAAATAATCATTTTATTACTTGTGGACCGACACCGCGAGCGCACCCAACGGAGTAAGATCCTTGGTAGCTACATCGCTTTGTACATCAGGAGAGTAAGGAGGCAAAAGCCCACAAAAAAATACCACATGGACCGTACAGATTAGTAACATAGATAATCCGTACCAATATCACATCGAGTCTTTTTTACATAACTTGTTTGATGCCAAAAATCCCAAGTAATTACATTTAACAATAAAATCACGGTGACAAAACTTCAAATTTTCTAAAAGCATTTGGCCAAACAAAAACGCTCCCAGAAAATATGATAACTTTTGTCAGAAGGAAAAATGGCACACTCATAAACTGATAGAACAGTTTGAAATCTCTGACAGATTGACACCTAGGCCGCGCAAGCAATCGTTAGACACCAAACTGCTTGCCACAACCATCCCGATTTTTCTCTGCATATTGTTTTCCGTTGTAGTCCAAAGTTGCCTACACATTGCATACAACAAGGAGCTATCAGCACACAAATCTTTCAAACAAACTTCATCGAGTTGGGTTTATACATTGAATTATTCAAAAACAATTGAAAACTACAGAGTAAAAGATCCTTGCAAAGGAATTAAAGAAACGTCCAAAGTTGTATTTCACCCAACAATAGAACCCAGTAAAAATAAATGTTACTGGATAAATTTAGGAAAAAACTGAACAGGCAGGTTAAACGGATCTGCTACATTTGAAAGTTAACTAGATGTCTAAATATTGACATATCTAATTGCAAACAATTAATGTTAAGAATGTGAAATTTTCACCCTTTCTTGCCCACAATTATGCATCAATATCATTGGTGTTTTTGCAACAACTCAGCGTAAACATAAATTTCCAATTTGAAACTTTTACAACTTTGAATATGTTTCAACAAACATGATCTCTACAACAACAATTTAGAAAAGAAGGAAAAATATACCAAAACAAAACGGAAAATAAGCTTTCATACGTTCAAACTTTATGTAAAATATACAAGCTAGAAGAATCGTAGCAATCAAAACAATCGAGAATTAGAAGAAATCAATTACTGTCTTTCTTTAGGACCTGTATTTTATTTGATTAACATTACGAACATACCTAAAGGCTAACACATCTATTCCACTCCAAGTTGGATGAGCACTAGGCTTTCTCTGGAAGCACGTCGAAAGATTTCGACGAGAAAAGTTATTATATTTTAATGGTAAGTTTTGGTGGCAGGTAGACCGCGGCCTGTCGATAACCCTTTGTTCCAGGTTCAAACACACATCTCCAGAACGTTCCCTGTATGCCTTGAATTCCCCAGGAGCATGACGCAGGCATTCACGATAGACACGAAAAAGACATACAGGGCACACTAGGGAATATGGTATACACATACCCCGGCCCCTCTTTGAGGGGAAAGAGGAAAGGCGTCCCTATGAATCACAGTTCAAAACAAAATTGAATTAGCTGAGTTGTGGTCAGGGCCATATTATGTGTTTTCTTTATGGGGCCACGGGTTTAGTTTCCCAAGAGCATGCTGCCATGCTAAATCATCCAATTTGTTGCGCGATCTTGTGATGCCTCCAAGTTAACTCACCAAAAGCCGTTTGCGAGGCACAAATACAAGGCCTATACAATTTTGGCGGAATAGACACCCCTCAGGCACAAATTACAAACCAATTTGTAAAGACAAATTCTAAGCCAATTTGTGAAGGCACAAATTCTAAGCCAATTTCTAAGCCGACGGCTTACAGCCCACAAATGTTTGGCACAAAAACGTGTTTTACGAAAAAAATGATGGCAATGCCAAAAGAGAAGTAAATCTTCATTGTTGTGCCGGAACCCAAAGACAGCCCTGCACTGTTAAAGGAGAACACATGAAAACAATTCTAGCACAAACAAACCACGAAACCGTAAAAGGATGAAGAAAAAAGAACAAAGAAACCCTTGAAACCCTAACCCTGTAAGAAAGAAAAAGGAAAAGCCTCCTTTGGACCTAGGGAACGCCAAACAGCACCAAATGAGGTCGATCCCTCATTGCTTACTCAGAGACTTTCAATTAAATCAAATAAATAGAGAAAGATCGATAGATACGTACCAGAAATAGAGTAAAGCTTCAAATCCCCGCCCAATTCTTGTGTTCTCGAACAATCTGGAAGGAAGACGAGGTTTGCTCTCCGACGCCCACTCACTTCTCTACCTTTTCATTCACCTTAACCTTAGCTAAGTACAACCACAAGACTGAATGAAAAATAAGGACAGCGTGAGGCATACAGATGTGGGAATTTATAGGGCAGGACACCGCCACTGGGGATAAAACGTAGCGGTTGTCAAATCGGTGGACGGAATAAAGCGCCCATCTTAGAGTTGACTAACAATTTTCAGTTATCAATCCCATTAAATTAGGACAAGAGCCCCATGTTCACTTAATTTTCAAGCGATGCGATGCCGTTAAATTGGACGAAGATCTTTCTCTGTACCTAAGTTTGAACTTAACTCGGTATATGGATATTTACTCTTTTTTTTCCCTCTTTACCATAAGCATGCTATCATTCCATCAATTTTTAAAACGGCTAATTGACTAGCAATTGCACCGATGTTGCAATGGAAATACTATAAGGCAATAGCATATAACATTAATTAATGTTTCTCTGATAATTTTTGAAAGGTAGAAAAATATCAAGAAAGGGCAAGGATCATGCTACAATGAAAACTTACATCTTGCTACCTTAGAGTAGGACCAAGCTCTAATCCTTGAACTCTATTGGAAAATTTCAGTGAGCACAGAGTTTCTCCCATGTCATTTTCATGGGGACTAATTTGTACAAATAAAGTCTTTGTGCATCCTCCTGAGTGAACATGTATCATATTGGTGTTAGATGTTGTGCAAAGACTCTAAGACAAGACAATATCATACCATCTCTATATGAGCTCATTCCTTCTGCCATCAGCTGCCAAAACATGGCTCCTCCACCTGCTCTTCTCATGCAAGCAGAAGCATATATACAGTGAAAACTTACATCTTGCTACCTCCGAGTAGGACCAAGCTCTAATCCTTGAACTCTATTGGAAAATTTCAGTGAGCACAGAGTTTCTCCCATGTCATTTTCATGGGGACTAATTTGTACAAATAAAGTCTTTGTGCATCCTCCTGAGTGACTGCATCATAGTGATGTTAGATGTTGTGGAAGGAATCTGACACAAGACAATATCATACCATCTCTATACATTCCTTCTACCATCAGCTGCCAAAACATGGCTCCTCCACCTGCTCTTCCCATGCTAGAAGAAGCATATATTTGTTTATAAACCATATCAAATAAATTGTCTCTCTAGTCGATGTTGAATCTTGGGTCTTTAAAGGATTTCCCAAAATCTACAAACAAAACTAGTTTCTTCAATATTCTGCTTCCATCTTCTAGATGGTTCTTTATCCAACCTAACCGAACAGGTAATAAATAAGGGCAAATTGCTCTTTATATTCAGACTGATGCCCTTCCAAACGAACTTGCTTTGTGTACAGACATATGCAGTGAATAATTAGGAATATGCTAATAAACCCCAATTATTCTGCAAAGCGATAAGAAAATAAGGGCAAACTCATTTCAGAAATTCTTAATGCTACCGTTCCATCTTCACTTAGATTGTGGTGGAAATAGGAAGCTTTCCCAAAGGGTTGCAGGAAGAAAATGAGACAACAATAAGAAATTCAGTTGAATTTGGAGGAGATGAATGTGATGGCAAGGCAAATCTGTTAAACTTAAATAATCAAATATGTTGAATAAATCTGCCACCATTGGAAAAGGAACATTTAATCCCGTGAAGCCACTGATGTGTTGGGCTGAAGGTCCCTCACCAATTTGAAGAATATACGGCTCTCTAATGATATTTCTCAAAGGAAACCAAGAAAACAATGTTCTGACACCACAGGGCGTTTATTATTAGCTCCATATTTGCTAAAATTTGCATTTCATGTCTTACAAACGTTCTAAAGCTAAGTTGTCTTCTTGCATAGACGCAGACGAACAATTTGCAAATGATGAGGAGAATTAGGGATTTAAAAATATAAATTTGCATGCCTGCTAGTTCCTAAAGAATATCCCAATAACTCTAGCACATATAAAGAGAAAATTCTTTCTAGGAAAAGGAAAGGTAAATCTGTTAAACTTAAACGATCAAATATGTTGCATAAATATGCCACCAACGACGTTGAAATAGTACATTTACATTAGTCTCACGAAGAAGCATGAACCTGCCAAGTTCCAACACTAAAATATTTTTTAAAACATATATATGGAAATGTGTTCATCTCTTTATTGGATGCATTGTGCATTTGATATTCATAAGTTCTCTTCCTGGGTGCACTTACTCTTCCTTGGCACGCACTTGTGTTTGATTCTTGGTGACATGCTTGGTTTTTACAACACATGGATATTTGCTTGCTCGCACTCTCAGTCTGCTGCTGAGATTTGAAAAGTGGAATGAAAAAAACCAACCATCGCTCAAAAAAGAATATCAACGATCTATCATTTTCTCCATTTCATACCTCTGGCGTGTGATTCATGTTACACATAATTATTCCTGAGTTAAAATTTAGGAACCATTAGTCATACTTAAACCATTATTCATACTTGCAGCTAATTTACCATTATTTATAGTTCAGTTAATTTAACAGAGTTATAACCAGTGAAGTGAAATTAAATGGTTGACAAGTGTTTACGACCATAAAAATAAGTACATGTTATTTGTAATTCAGAGTATTTGTAAATCCAAGACAAAAGTGGAGGTTTGCAATCCAGATAATTTGTAAAGTCACTACCAAAGTGGAGGTTTGTAATCCAGATCATTTGTAATTTGTAATCCAGAAATTTGTAATTCAGAGTATTTGTAAAGCCAAGACAAAAGTGGAGGTTTGTAATCCATATAATTTGTAAACCCATGACAAAATATGAGGTAGGAAATTGAAAAATAGTTTGGAAACTCTCGATTTTATGGGTTGTATCATATATTCCATGAAAAATATTCACATTCTATCAATAATTTTTATATTTTAAATAATGGAAATTTTAAAATTTACATTTAGAAATAGACCATTAGTTATACTTAAATCATTATTCATACTTGGAGCTAATTTACCATTATTCATAGTTCAGCTAATTTAGCAGAGTTATAATCAGTGAAGTGAAATTAAATGGTTGATAAATGTTTACGGCCATAAAAATAAGTATATGTTATTTGTAATTCAGAGTATTTGTAAATCCAAGACAAAAGAGGAGGTTTGTAATCCAGATAATTTGTAAAGCCACGACCAAAGTGGAGGTTTGTAATCCAGATAATTTGTAATTTGTAATCCAAAAATTTGTAATTCAGAGTAATTGTAAAGCCAAGACAAAAGTTCAGGGATACAAGCACTTTCAAATTCAAATATTTTAAACCATGGTACACTTTCAATGTGAAGGTGATCAAGAGTTTCTAAATAAGAAGATATGGTGAGATTACAATGGATACACAGCCCACCTTCATTTTGAAGATGACTTCAACAAATGCTAAAATAATTCCAAATCAAACATTTAGATTGCATATTCCAACCTCTTGATTGAAATTCTTGAATGACAATGAAATCCTTACCATGCCGTTTGCCTTTGGCTTATCAGAAGGATAATCTCCTCCAGAACTTGGCACTGCTGGAATAATTACTATTCTCTGCAAAAGTTTAGATGTTTCTCCAGCATTTAGATAATTGATATTTGGGATATTCTCGTGAAGTCCATTTTCTAATTCCTTCATTTCATTAATTAGGCTTGCTGATAGTATAAGATTGTAGGTATAAGTCCATGTGAAGATACTGCCAATCTAGAAAGCCAATTTGAAACAATAAGAAAATAACAAAGGATACACCCTGCTTGGATTTATCATCTACAGAAGGAAGTAAACTTCTTAAGTGTGGAAATGAGCATATTTGGGTTACTAATAATAAAGAAACATTGTCAATGCTAAGTTTAAAGTCCAGAAAATTAGTTAGAATCATACCGCCATAGAAAGTGAAACATAGGCTGTCCCATTTAGTTTGCAAATGCCAGGCTCTCCAAAAGGACTTTCCCGTTCATGACACAATGCAGGAAGAACGACGATAAGAAGATTTCCCATGTTTCCTGTATACAATTAGAATTTGACAACGTTATTCAGGATGCAGTTCCTGCTGTTTAAAAATTTGGGATTGTTAATTTAAAAATGTAGTCTGTTTCTCCTTCAGCTAAACTATTTCTGAAAACTAATTAACAGAGACAACTTAATGTGGGTTAAGAATCACGTTGTCTGCTCTTTCGCAGACGAATGAATATAACACAACAAACTATTTTTGAAATAAAAGGAACATTGGATCAATACATCAAAGATCAACCTGGTTTTTAACCTACATTTCATAACAGAAGAACATGCATTTAGTTGCTCCATTGTCTTTCCTTATGTTACATCTAAAATCAGCTACACTATAAATATTCAAAACTGCACAACCTATGCTATAAATGTTCAAAACTGTACAATGCAACAGATATAAGTACACATACCTCCACAGCAGTTTGCAACAACTATGCCATTTAAATATTCTGGAGGCTTGGTTATTTTAACAATAATCCATCCGAGGATAGCTCCAATGAAAAATGTAAGAAAAACATTGAATGGCATGGACCACCTGAAAAAAGAAAAATGCAGCTAGCTTTAAGGAAGGAAAAAGCAATATAGAAAAAATAGACAGGGCATTTTGAGTAATAATGTGATAAGAAGCAAATGTTAATGAAAATTCTTCTGTTTCAGAAATAAAGGCTACCAGCAAACACTCTCCCATAACCTTTAGAATCTTTGTAATTTTACATGGTTTAATGTGTGTCATGGGAATACCAATAAATTATGACTTCATAGTAAAATCTCCTAGGAATATTAGAAGAAAACAACATCTATTTTCCAAGGAAATGCCCAATTTTCTAGGGATGGCGCCTTTAGAAACTTTGTAAATTTAGATGGTTTAAAAAAGTGAGGCATAGGAATACCAATAAATTATTTTTGAATTGGTTCAAGTTGTAAAGCCTAGTGATAGGCAGATTGTATTCCTCATGTTAGTTGGAAGCCCTGTTTTTCAGGTAACATGTTGTAGCATGATGGCTTATCTAATCACATGTTCTGATTTCTCTCATGCACAGAGAGGATGTTATTTCAAGTTTGGAATAAACTACCATGGTAGGTATGGATGTGGTAAGGTTTACCCATATGCTAATCAAATTAGATGAATATTTGATTAAAATGGGGAAAAGTATATTAATCTCAGAGTTTTTGGGACCAAGTTATGAGTAAATGGAAGCCTAACATGTTGATTTCCTAGACAACTGGCAGGTACAGTGGTTGGCAAGCCATGTATCCTGGTAGATGAATTTCTTTTTATACGAATATCAGCAATTAATTTTTGCAGGTGCAATAGGAAGGAGCAGAAAGTTCAAGGATGAAGCAGAAAGTTCAAGGATGAAGCCCACAATGAAAAATCCAAATTGAGTTGTAGTTTCAGACCAAGCAAAGAGAAGCCACCCATGACAAATGTTGAAAAGAAGAGCCATAAGAGAAGACTTGATGGAAAATCAGGAAGAGATTATTGATAATGATTTTGATATTTTGCTAAGCCTTGGGGAAAGACCAACATTTTAATTTGTAGAGATATAATGGATATGGTATGTATTCCTCAATTAAAGGGGAGGTGTTAAAAATAATTGAGAAAGAGATCTGTCTCTAGCATAGCTATAGCTCTGCTGTAGACAGATCTATTTCTCAATTATTACTCACATCTTGATGTTCTCCTAATTTGTCTTTTTGTCAATTTGATCTTTAATAAAAAAAAATTACAATATTACCAATTAAAATTTATTATCAAAAAAATTCCTTTGGTACAGTCCTAGAGATTTCCTTTTCACCAATTTCATCTAATAAGAAATCTCTATTATATCACTATCTGTTAGTAAAATTCATATCAAAAGATTGTATGTGGTACAATTCCATGCTCATTGAAAAACCAATTTTATTAATATAAAAAACAACTTAAAAATTAAAGGAAGCCCTCCTTGCAATCAATGCCGTAGAAACTAAAAATATTACATACCAGGAAATGAGATCATCGAATGTCACTGACTGTGCCAGGCTTGCAAACATAAGAGCTGGTGTAAATACAGTGAATACGACCTGTTGAGAGACAAACATAAAATTCCATGATTATGCAAGTAAACACTCTCACAGGCCACAGCACTTATGTGGTCCTGAATGAATTAAACTATTATGTACTCAATCTATCCTCCCGATTGTTTTCTCTCATCACCATATCTTACTGGCACAAGCACCTCCCTCTCTTTTTTTTATTTCAATTAGTTTTGTTTTCTTTCACAAGTCAATTATGCCTAATTATCTCAGTAAATAGCTGTGTATAGTCTAAAAGGCCAACAACACTATACTAGTTGAAGGTGACATTGCGATTCAAACAACATTAAAATATGCAAACCCAATTCACAGTTAACAACACCAATGGCATTGTAAAAGTTGAAGTTCCTGTATGCTGAACTAATAGGTAGACATCAGTATATTTATGCAGCAGGTTAACCCTTACCTTATTTAAACTTCTCCGAATTTCTTCCGTTAGCACTCCAGCATATTGAGTTGACAGACCAGCCCCAAGACCACTTATGAAAAGAACGTTCACAATGGGCATACATGCCACAGTCAGAAGGTCCCAGAATGCCATCCTGTTTTCTTAGTTCTTTCTCGGGTTTTTAATGAATACTTTGGTCAGTTCTTAGAATCAATGCCTCTATATGCCTTGATTCACTCGCTATAACCCCATAGCAAATGCAAGCCTTCTGTATATTGGGTGAAGCCTCTGGCTAAGACACTGTAAGAAATCCAATAGAAGAGCGGGACGATCCCTGAAAAAAAGGGAAGATTAAGAAACCGTATTTTTCATTGGTTTGAAAAATAAAGAAATGACAAATTCAGTCTTTATATTCTAGAAGTAATAACAGCAACAGGAAATGTCATAAATTAGATGCCCCTTCAGTTTCTCAGAGCCAAACAATTATGCAATTTAGATCAAGGACTAACATTTGCAGACATTTACTTTAAGCATTGTTTCCCTGCAGGCTGCATCCTTGAGTCAAAGTTAAAATCCAAACAGAGCATACTAGAGCTGAAGCAGGGTTGATGCCCCTATTCCATTCTCTTGGGCTTCTCCTCTAGGGGCCCTGATATCCTTTTATATCTTCTGCCATGATGGCCCCCTGTACCATGTGGAGAGCACCCACCAGCTGGGCATCACGGTCTTAATCAGTTTTGGAACCTAGTAAGCCTCGTTATAAGAATATATAAATATTTTTCTCTGAATTTCAGTAAACCTATTTCTGAGAGCCTTGAAAAGCTACAAAGAGCATTGTAGAAGATTGAAGGGGTAGTGGCAATCAACTGCAACTACCAGCCTAAAGGCAAGACTCAAGAATAAAGAGGCCCACACATCTCTAATGTGGAAAGTATGAAAGATATAATGTGACAAGACAAAATCGGTATTGTTTATCCCAAATTCAAACAAATGCAGATTTGTCAAGCATGAAGCATATTAGCAGACACCTTAACGATCTATTGAAACCACTATCTTTGTAACTTACAATGTCGAAATTTGTTGGACTGTCTACTTTGCAATGGTGGAAAATGCAGGTAGCAATACATGGCTTCGGAGCCAAGTGCCGAAAAATTCCTAAGTCATCCAATGCTACATATAGCTGTATAACCCTGAATCTACCTATTTATTGGACAAACCCTAAAGGGCCTTTGGACCTCTTTCACCAGCCATGAACTCGTGACTCTGAACTGTAACTAAATTTAGCAAAAACAAAGCGATGATTTCATGTTTTGAATGCTTTACCTGAATCCTGGCATCAGATATGTCACTCTCCAGCATACCATGAAGCTATCTGCTTTTATTTTCATGCAGAAATCTAGATGATCAGTTTGGTACCCAAAGTACAAGCGGATACAGACTATCAATTTCTCTGAAAATAACCATTCCCTGAAACGCACAAAGAAAATAACCCTCTTTGGCACTAATAGCGTCACAAGGTCTGGAATGTATACTATGGCAGAGTCAATGATGCTAAATTCTACCACAGAGGATACTAGCCATGGTCTCTATTGAAACATAGAATTGGGAAAAAACTAAAAGCCAAACAAAAACCAAATAGCAAAAAACAATGAAGCCAAACGGAATTTACTACAGAACAAACCTGTAACAGGGCAAAGAAAATCGTCTGCGTAGGAAGGTAATGCTCTAAATTTTTTCAACGAACAACTTCGACTGTCCCAAAGATTGAATGTCAACTCCATTTTATATAATATGATCTGACACTGCCCTGAGCAGGTAAATCGGCGTACAGAGAGCGCCGGCATACAACATTGTTCTGTGTGCCGGCACTGAACAGAGGATGTGAGATTCCCAATAGTATGATGCCCCTCGATTCAGTACAGATGGGCGCAATTCAAGCTGTTGTAGGTAGCCAATGTCGAGGTTTGCGTCATTCTGGTGGGGCGTGAGCTTTAGAATAGAAACGAGTTGCCCTGTGCATTAGTTCTGTAGGAGATGGAAGGTAGCCACGATTAAATCTTCATGACATCAAGCAGGCCTAGGCTGCAAAGAACAATACCACATCCCTGGTAACTACTCAACATTTAAACAGCCAGGGGGCACAACTGCTCTCCCGCGAGAACCCTACGGAATCCGTCTCTTCACCTTCTCGTAATCGTAAGCCGGATCGATCGAAATGCCCCGTTCCCACGGAGAGCACCAGCAAATCTTCACCCATCGCAATGGGAGCTGAACGGTTTAGAGGGAGAACGGTTCAGAGGGAGGATTGATCGACGGTTAAGGTTGCTCTAATCGTCTAACATCTAATCGTACAGTGTGCAAGGATGACAAGTAGGCAAAGAAGAGGATGGGTTTCAGAGGGAAACGCCTTACGGCGTAATTAAAGTGGAAATTTAAGTATTGAGGGGTTTTCTTGGTGCATTATATTAGATATCATTTTTGGGATTCAATTGCGTTAAATAAGTCATTCTTCTATGACCATTTCCATGAGAGGTAGCGTAACTGACTAATTTCTCATATTTTTGAATAGTCCACTTAGGTGACCATTTCCATGAGAGGCAGTGACTAATTTCTCATGATTTTTGAATAGTCTACTTAGGTGACCATTTCCATGAGAGGTAGTGACTAATTTCTCATGATTTTTGAATAGGCCACTTAGCTGATGGGGGTGAAGAAGTGGGATTGAAACTAGTGAAATGAATCACATAGCGTCAATCATCACTTTTGAGGCTTGCACCCGGTAACCAGGACTTCCGGGAGGTCACCCATCCGGGATCGCCTTTGGCTCAGGCACACTTAAGTGTGGAGTTTTCCTCACAATCAAGCCTACTTAAATGTGGAAATTGAAATATTTTATTTAGAGTAGACATTGATTTTATTTGTTAATACTATGTTTTAAATTTATTATTATAAGTATTATTTTATTATTTTTTAATGTAACTTTACATGACAATATCTCTCATTCTAAATAAAAATGCCTTTTGATCCCAAGGAAAAATAAAAATTTAACTAAAATATATTTTATCAAATTCCCAC
>APFE030231639.1:11088-109909 GCA_000404065.3 Pinus taeda
TTGTACTGGTGCAGTCCTTTACCAGTACGCAGGCTGCAACCTGCAGAGAGATACAATTCTCTCTCGTTTTCCAGTCTCTCCTGGAAGGGAGCTACAACCCCCTACTTCTTTTCAAGGACCACTTTTCATAAATTTTCAAACTGGATCCATATACATCAAATGATCATCAAGCACATGTAAATTACATAGTCAGTTGTAGTAACCAGATCAACAATAATAGAACTGAACCAGAACACCTTATCAACAAAAAAATTCAGTCAACAGAAGATCTCAAGACAGATACGCAGTTTTCCTTTCACTGGCCTGCGTCCCCACGCACTTCACCTTCTGCGCCCCTACGTATACACGCAGAAAGCGTTCTATTGCACCACGTGCCTACGCACTTCTTCTTCAATCGCGCTGCGTACTGTTGCTGCAGGTACGCACCCAGATACACTATTGCGCCACAAACTTCATTGAGGCCACGCACCCAAAGACACTATCGCGCCGTGTACTTTTTCTATCCGTACGCACCTGAACCTCCGTCGCTCTGCGTACCCACGCACTGCGCCTTCATCGCCCCTGCGTATCCACGCACTGCGCCTTTGTCGCCCCTACGTACCCACACACTTATCCTTCTTCTGCTCTGTGTGCCCACGCACTCGCACCGTTAATTACCTGCGCACCTCTGATTAGGGCCGAAATACAGTCAGATGCTCAGATCTGATCTTGTGCTTGGGAGATCATCCTTCACAGATTCGCTTTCAACTTCTCTTTTATAGATCAAGCTTTTAAACTGAGAACCCAATATTTCAGATCTTAAGATATTCAATTTTCAAAAGATGCACAAGCCAAATGATCTCCTTTGCTTTATATAGGCAAGCTCTTCCTCAAATCATGGACCAATACCATGGGCCAAAACCATGATAATACAATACTGTCAGCTAAATACCAAGGGTTAAACATAATAAACCCCACGTGTGCGTGCTTTACTGCCTTGAAGAGTGTGCACTGGGGGTACGCACCTCATGAATGGGTAACCTGCATGTCTCGCCGCGGTCCCTGCATGGCGTACCTGCGGGTACGCATCTTCTAAACTGTTCTCCTGCGTACTTCTTAATTTTCATCATATTGAGAGCCTTGCCATGGGTGTTGCCATCAAGTACGACATCTGTAACATATAATAATTCCAACATTTTGTTCCAAATGTAAAGTTGCAATACGTACCTTTTGTGTGTTTTTCACATTAAGGAGATCGAAACATTGCTCCATCTGTAATATCCATGTTGCAGGATCCTTGCCATCAAAATTCGTCATATCGATTTTTGGAATATGGTGGTTCTTAGATCCAATGTTAGAGTCTATGAAATCATGATTAACATTTATTTTGTTCCCATCATGAGTTTCCTTTACTACCCTCTCACCATTAGTAAGCATTTCTTGTAGAAACTTTGTCAAATCTGTCTTCAAATCTTCCATCCCTGTCTTCAAATCTATCTTCAAATTGTCCATGTTATCTTACACGTCATTCATCTTAGCTTCCACGCCATACATCTTAGCTTCTACATCTTTCTTTAAACCATCCATCTGATATTTTGTTACTTTTTGTGCGAGTGACATTTGTTGCACTTGGTCTCGTAATTTTGATATATCATGTTGCATTTCTTCCTCTTCTTCATGAGTCATGCTAGAGATTTCTAGTTGCTTACTAGGTGTTTTCATTTTATTTCTGCTGGGAATCAGTTACCGATAATAATGCTTTACAATGCCCTTTGAATTCCTTCAAACTAATTTTTCAAACCAAGCTTATGCAAAAATATAAAAAAACTACACACAGTTTTTCACTTTGTAAGAGCTCGATATTGAATCTAATGTATCTATGTAATTTTGAAACATCGAGTTCTAAAACTATGACTGGTAGTATCCCTCTGCATCCTCCTTCCAATGCCACCAATCTGATCAAATTTAGATTCTCCAAGAAGGAGTTATGCACAATCTCCCAAGATGACCTGATTATATGCCTTTTCAGAAGAGCGAATTTGTATGAAGTACCATGGGTCACTGTTTTGACTTTGAAATCTAAAAAATATACATAGGAAACCAAAGTCTATCCTCTTTTTGTAACTTCTGATGAAATTTTAATCTGATGCTCAAAAAAAAAGTTTTGAGGATTTCCCTAGGTCACTTGTTTGGAATGTAATTCGGGAGTCTGCAAAAAGGCCCAATTCCTTAGATCATATAATCTCAAATATAGCTTAAAAAGCTCTAAAATTTAGACCTGAGGTTCAGAATGATTTCATCCCAAATGGGTTTGCTTTTTAGCATCTAAAACATCACAGAAAAAATTTATAACGCAAATGCCACGATGACCTTTTTGGATTAGCGAAACCCTAGAATCCAAAGCTTTGATACCAAATGTTATGAAACCAATTCACAAAAAGATAGAAAAGATAGATGAATGCCTTATAATTAAGCCTCTTGGAGGGAAACCTCCTTTACATTACACAAATGAACAATTCTTGGATGATACGAATGAAAAAACCTCCTTTCTATATATAGGAGTCCAAGGGTTCACAATATAACCAAGCCGACGTAACAATAATAATATAAAGACACAAAAATAACATTAGAGGGATTCTATGGGGAAAAGTAATAACAATATGGGGAAAATGGGGGCATAAAAATAGTAATAAGGGATACATCTACAATAGTAATGTGGGAATCACTAGTATTATAGGGACCTAACACTGAAGGGTAGTCGAGATGCAAAGGAAAGAAATATATTTGACTAGTGTTGACTCAAGAAAGAAGAAGTTGATATAAAAAGCCTTATGACTTTGTCTTGGAGTGGTTTGTAAGTCAAGGTTCTTTGTTCTTGGTCTTGGTATTCATCATTTTAATTTTCTATAAGAAGAAAAAAAAAATTGGGTTTTCCTCTCAAATTGGAGAGGTTTTGTCCCTAGTTGATTGTCTAAATCTTGTGTCTCTTGTATCATTATTGTTTATGGTTTGGTATTTGTTTGATGAAGAATAAAAATATAATACTGTAAATCAAAGAAGAACCTATTGCAAAGAAGTAAAAAGCATTCATAAACAATTATCATTCAAGGAGAAATCACCTAAATTCCTATCCCCTATATTTTTCAACATGGTATCAGAGCTAGGGTGACAAAATCAAGGAAGGATTGTTCAACAAGGGACAATCAAGACTGTTTAGATCAGGATTTACATTTCCTTATTAAATCAAGTGTCAAAACCCTAGACCCATCTAAGAAGAAGTCTTGGGATCCTCTCTCAAGTCATTATCAAGGAAAGAGACCACAAAGACCCTAACTCTACTCAAATTGAAGAGAACTCAAACTAAAAGTAACCTGAAGTATACTCATCCAGGAGAAGCAAGATCAAGGATGTTGTCATCCTCATCAAAAAGGATGTTTTCATCATCATCAAAAGTTCTAAAATGACCTTCCTCTATTTGGTACCAAGTATCACTCTTGAAGAAAACTATCTTCATCAAGGAGAATTTTTCTATTATTTATATTGTCATCAAATTCAAAGAGGTAGAAAGTTGAAGAATTATCTCCATAAGTAAGTATATTTATGTCTACATCCTATAAAAAATTCTTTTTGCAAGGAAATAAATAAGTTGGTTGGGGCTTCAAATTTTCTTACATTGAAGAAAAGGACAAATCTAAATCTCATGGAAAATGAGGTCACAAAACATGTTAAGGGCTCAATCACCAAACCTCCAATAGAATATGCTCAAGCACATGAAAGATATATCAAATGGGAAGTAAGGGCTCATAGGTTTCTTATAGCTTCCATCAAGGATCCCTTCATTCCCTATGTATCTAAACTTGAAAATTCAAAAGAAATCTAGAAAAAAATAGTAGAGTTGTTTTCCTTAAGCATTGTATGTGAAGTAATCTTGTTGAGACAACAACTCTACAAGCTAAGGATATCAAAATAAGAAGGAATAGGTCATACTTTACAAGGATATCTGAAATAAGGGACCAATTTCAATATTTGGTAGAAATAATCTCTGACAAGGAGATGTTGGCTTGACGGGGCCTGACCCGAGTTCAACGTTAATTAGCCAAACAAATCCCTACACTACTGGCCCTTTCAGCATTAGCCCGCGGAGCGTGGACTGAAGTCTTACTTGAAGCAGTATGGGGGGATGCTAGAACCAAGTTTCCACACCCTGAGATGGTTGAGATGTCATTTGATTTCTTCCACCCTTGCCTTCACATAGGTGGTATCACTCTAGGGCTTGTAAGACAAGCCCTCTATTCCAGCCTTTAATACCTTCACGAAAGTATATGATCGACCTTCGTGTAGCCCTAACCTATGGGTCAGGTACTTCTGTAGTACTATGGTAGCGTGTCATGTAGATTCCTCAATTATCCTAAGTGATTTTCTTATTTTTTCAAATATTTCACGTTATCATCGTGTAATCAGATATTCGTAATTGTGTTTAATTATTCTATGCAATTACATTCATTCGCGCATCATATAACCATAATAAAGGAAATTCAGATATAATATATCCAAACCCATCACCACAATAAATACACAGAATTTGTAGAATAACTCCTATTATTAATACTTCACAAGTGTTATAGAATTTGTCCACCCTATGCACATAGTTGCAGGGGTCCGCGCACTTAGTTGCAGACTTCTACCCTAGGCCTCTGCGCACTTAGCTACAGATCCTCTATCTACAATACGACCCAAGATTTAGACTTCTTCTTCAAAGCTATCACTCTATGCCATTCTACCCATCGATTTCTTCATGCCTAAACTACTTAGAGTTTAGCTCTTTTTATGCAATCCCATGGTTTACGGACCATGGGTAAGTCTCTTACATCTGACTTTACCTTACAAAATTAAGCGTGGACTACCCTTTTTGACACATAACACCTTCATGCTCCACAATGAAAAAATGCGGAGTCTTTACAATTATATTACAAAAATTGACTTAAACATGGGCTTTTAGCCCCGAAACTGCCTTTGGGGGATCCCGCTCCCAACGGGAGATGACTACCATAGTACTAAATGCACTACCAGAGGAATGGGGTAACTTTATATCAAGCATTTATGGGGAAAAGGAAGTTACTCCATTCAAGGATCTATGGTCAGTATGGAATAATGAAGAAACCAGGTTGTAGGAAAAACTAATGTAGGATAAAATGACCAAAATTGAGCATATGCCACAATGACAAAAAGAAAAGGAAATTTTGGTCCTAAGAAAAAAAAGAAGAATATGGCCAAAGTTCAATGCTGTTGATGACAATAATATGAGAATTACAAGAGATATTATAATAATGCTCAGAAGGACAATATATAAAGGGGAATAGAAGAAACCCATATCACCGAAGAAATAGAGGAAGCTAAAAACAAGAAATCAAAGAAAGATGATGTAAAAGATCTCTACTATGATTAAGATAGTTTGCATCACCTAGTTCTTTTAAATTTGTTTGTTGTAACATATGGCTAGCATGAGTCACTAAGGAGCATGATAGGATGCATCATGGAATCATAAAATCATTGAAAGCAAGAGTCCGTGACATCATCATAGAGAAAAATGAAACAACAGTCTATGGAAGTCACCTATAGAAGGATATAGCTTTCTGTAAGCTCATTAGAAGCATATGTGGTAATGATGAGAAGAAGAAAAAGTAGTCTAGTACAAAGCTCATCATACATTAGTCAAAAGGAAACATTTTCTAGATGAGGATACTAAAAATCCTTTGTTGGAGACTGCATTGAAAGATTCACCGATTAAAAGGAAGAAAATGTTTCATCAAGCATTCCAACTTGTAGGAATTAATGGGATGATGGTATGATTTCAAAATAATAAAGTAGGCCAAGGGATTGTAGTTCCTTCAATCAAGGAAGTTGTTGAAGGAAGTCTAGATGACCTAAAGGAAAATAAGGTATGTATTAAGTCATGTCATATGGTTACAGATATTATGAATGAAAGATCTACCTCAAAAGCATGTTTGAAAGGAAGGATATCCTCTTTAGGAAGGATGAAAGAAGGCATGGTTCACATATTGACTACATCAAATCAACATAATGTCCTCATATAAAATATTAGGTGGTTAACAAAAACTGGAGGAACTTTGATTGGAAGTTACTAGAAAGGAAATGTTTCAAGAAAGAAAGGAAGAGATCATAAAATATGCAACTATGGAAAAGGAAATCAACATCCAAGGCCTGAAAGATTTTACTATGATATTTCCATGAAAGATATGAAGACTTCGATGAAGTGTGAAAAACAAAGAGACCCTTAAAAATATATATCTTTTGGAGATGTGTCAATATGTATGCAGGATGTTGATGCAAACATGAAGATGTCATGATGAAAGACCATCATAGAGGTAATTTTGATTTGATGATCATCTCTTCTTTTGAATAATATCTGGATGGGCTTATGCAGGGCTACTAAGGGAAGAAATATGGAAGTCTTCTACGATTGATTCTCATTTGGAATGATGAAAGGTCCTTAAGGAAGCATGACATGAAGATGGAAGAAAGGAATGAAGGAAGTTCAGATATGGACTAATCAATCAATTTCCAATGAAATGTTGAAAATAAAAACAATAAATGCTAAAAATAGCACTGTTATAAATAGCAGTTTAGCCAGTGTTGATCTTAGCAACAATGGATGGAAAAATGGAAGTGCTAAAAATAGGATTTTGGGATACCTTCGTATTTTAGTCAGTCCCTAAACTAAAATAGTGAAGTAAAATTTGAACTTGATCTTGGCAGTTGTTTGTAAAATAATTAATTAATTCATCTTGAGTTAATTAGTTAAGGAAAATCAAACATGAAGTCTATGTGGGGACATGCAACAATTTCTCCATTAATTAAGGAATTTATCCATGAGTTAAAGAGATAAGGATGAGTTGTAATATTGAGTTTTAATTAGTTGGCTCAGTTAACTGAGTCAAGTCTAGTTAGATTAATTCAAATAGTTTGATGAATTAATGTAAGCTTAGTTAGTTAATGCTTACATGCACGTAACTACTGCACTTCAGATAACTAACTATTCTCTCATAAATAACTCATGCATGCCAGTTAAGACAGAGACCCAGTTGAGATCAAATGGAGGGGCAGTGTACTATAAGTTGCTACAATATTCCATTGTGAATACTCCTTGCATGCAGAAGGAATTCTTTCCTTGAGGATTGTGCAATTACTTCTTTAGGTTTAGTGAGTGTGATGAGGCCAATTCACATATGTGGTTTCACTAGACCCCAAGAAAAACTATGTAAGAAAATGGGAGCATTGGAGGGCTTGAGGAGGACATATACTATGTCTATTCAGTCTGTGAGTTGTATTGTTTGATTGCAGATAGAGTAGGATAGCTTGAGAGCTGATTCTTTTTGTAACTTGAACAATATTTCCACCTGTATGATAATACAAATATTGGGGTTTTAGGCTAAGGCTTTCCCTGGGTTATTTCTTCTATGTTATGTGTGATTGATTTCTCTTTCTCAGTTATATGTGTTCTCTTGATCTTGCTCAATTTGATTAAGCTTCCACAAAGTGTTGTAGAAGTAGATCTTATATTGTGTTTTAGTATATTGCATAATTTGTTGATCTATAGTGGTAATTTCTACATGGTATCAGAGCAAAGGTGATCAAGGTGAAGAACAATATACAAGAAGGAGAAGTTCGAAGTTTGTGGTTCCTGAATATAGAAATTGAGTTCTTATCACATCTCAATTTCACCGATGGTGTTCAGTGGTTTAAGACTTGTGTATGCCCTTAATGGCAGCTCAAATTATATAGCTTGGGAGGATCGCATGGAGGTAGTATTAAAGGATAGTACTCTAAAGGAATTCATTGATCAAGAAGTCCCCAAGTCGACTGATGCTACTCAACTGGCAGAATGGAAGAAATGTGTGGCTAGAGCAAGGAGAATACTCCTAGAGGGAGTTTGAGACCACATTATCTCGAGCCTCCATGGAAAGGAGACACTATTTTTTATGTGGAAAACATTGAAAGATCTATATCAGAACAACAATGATCAGAGGAAGCTAGCCCTGAAACACAAGCTTCGTAAGATCAAGTGTGAAAAGGGTGACATGATCTCTACATATCTGAACAAGCTCACCACTTGCAGGGATGAGCTTGGATCTGTAGGGATCATGACCACTGATGATGACATGGTCAGTCTTGCACTCCTTAGTTTTCCTAAGAGCTGGCATAGCTACCAAGACTCGGTTAATGGGAGAGAAAAACTGCTAGATTGGGAATGAATTTGGTCGGATTTGAAGTAGGAGGAAATAAGAAGAAGCACCAGAGATGGATCCTCATCGAAGAAAGATGATAAGGAAAATATAGCCTTAGCGAGTAAGGTGAAGAAAGGGAAAGGGAAGGCATCCCATTCAAATCTAGTTATTCCCATGGTGGGAAGAAGATTGACAAATCAAAAGTGTGTTGCTTTCATTGTCAGGAAGTGGGCCATTATGCTACAAATTGTCCACAGAAGAAATCCAAGAAGGGTTCCTCGAAGGGATTTGATGGCTAGGCATTAGCCTCACAGTTTGAGCTGGATTACTCGCTGATCACATGCATGGTTTCATCCATGGTGGGATGTGTTTGGTACCTAGACAATGAAGCTCCATTCCACATGTTAGGTGACAAGAATCTTTTCAGTACCTTAGAGGAGAAGGATCTTCGGATGCAGATCAAGATGGATGATGATGGAAAGTACCATGTTTCAGGTTAAGGTATGGTTGTGTTTTATAGGTAGCATGGAGCTCCCCTCACCCTACTAATGTAAAGTATGTACCAAGTCTGAAGAAGAATCATGTGTCTTTCGCTATGCTAGAAGATAAAGGCTATGATGTAATCTTTAGTCAAGGAAAGGTATTCCAGAGGCATATCGGTACTTGACAGACAAAGAAGATAGGGATTTGAGTCAAGAATCTCTACAAGTTGGAGGTGGACGATTGTGTTTCTTTGAGTTAAAAAGTTGAGATGGTGTAGAGCCAAGATATTTGCAAGCTATGGCATAGAAGACTGGGCCACTTGCACCATGGAGCCCTGAAGATCATGCAATAGATTTCTACCGGATTACCTAAGGGAAAACTTGAGCAGATGACTACATAAAAAGGTTGTACCTTGGGTAAGTATGTGAAATATTCCTTTCCGGATCGAGACAGTAGAGCTAGAGAAATCTTGGAGCGAGTTCACTTAGATGTTTGTGGACCATTCTCTATAGCCCGCACCCTTAAAAAAAGGTACTATGTTATTTTTATTGATGATTTTTCTCATAAATAATGGATCTAAATTATGCAAAATAAGGATCACACCTTCTTAAGGTTTTTTGAGTTTAAAGCCTTGGCAGAGAAAGAATTTGGAAAGAAAATAAAAGCCTTGCGTAGTGACAATGGTGGAGAGTATGTCTCCCAATAGTTTAAAGACTTTTGCACTGTAGAAGGTATTAAACAGGAATTGATGGCACCCCATAACCCACAGCAGAGTGGACTGGCCAAAAGGAAGAACAGATCCATTGTGGGAGCAACTCGAGCAATGTTGCATGACCAAAGCCTACCACTGCATTTGTGGGCTGAGGCATGCAATACAATAGTATACTTGCATAACAGAAGCCCACACCATATACTGGGAATGAAGACACCTATG
The DNA here is from genome assembly GCA_000404065.3 of Pinus taeda. Lineage (NCBI taxonomy): Eukaryota > Viridiplantae > Streptophyta > Pinopsida > Pinales > Pinaceae > Pinus > Pinus taeda. Next base: position 20,731 of record APFE030231639.1, read on the forward strand.
GAGGCCTATTTCGGGAAGTGACCTAATGTAAGTCATTTCTAAATCTTTGCATCATCAGTTTACTGACATGTGGATAGTGATGCCAGGAAGAAGCTATACCCAAGAATTGAGTTGGGAATACTTTTGGGGTACACAGATACACCCCACAACTATCTGGTGTACCTACCTTCCATTCAGAGGACAGTGGTATGCAGGGATTTGAAGTTCGACAAGCAGAAAACCACTTATCACTTGAGAGGGAGCTCTAGTTGCATGCAGATGAGGAAATTTCAGTTCCTAAGGAGGAAGAGCATTAGATTGATGCAGAGTAGCCACCTATAGAGGATTCTGGAGTGGAAACATCCACTCATGCTGATACTTCCAGAGATGGGCAGAAATGCTCAAGGGAAGCTGAAAGGTTGATGTTGGATGTGCAGGAGAATGTGGGACAACCATCTTCTCAGCACAAACACAGGAGGTCACCTGAGCGGTACACTGGGTACATGACCCTGGTTGGGGAGTGTGTAGATATTGAACCTTCTTCATTCGAGGAGGCAATCCAGCAACCAGTCTAGGTTGATGCAATGGTAGAGAAGTACAACTCTATCCTTCGGAAAAGTGTATGGAATGTTTTCCCAAGACCTTAGGGTACATCAATGGTGAGTTCTAGATGGCTTTACAAGGTAAAGCAGGTAGCTAATGGCAATGTTGAGAAACATAAGGAAAGGTTTGTTTCCCGGGGTTTCTCACAGGTCGAGGGGATCGAGTATAATGAAACTTTTACTCTCGTAGCAAGGTACTCATCAATTAGATCGATGTTGGCACTATCAGCAGCTAGAAGGTTTCAAAACCTTCAATCACGAGTCACATGTGTGCAGACTCAAGAGGGATCTATATGGCTGAAGCAAGCACCCAGTGCTTGGTACACTAGGATTGTCAGCTATTTCACCAATTTTGGCTTCACCAAGAGTGAAGCAGATGTGAACCTTTACTACATCATGGTAGAAGGTGAGCCATTAATCATTGTTCTTTATGTCGATGATCTAATTTTGATAGGTGACGATTGGCTGATATAGTCTTGCAAGAAGGACCTTGCAAGAGGGTTTGAGATGAAGGACATGGGCCTTATGCACTACTTTTTTGGCATGGAGGTGTGGTAGAACGATGGGGAAGTATTTGTGTCTCAAGGAAACTATGCCAATGAGATACTTAGGTGCTTTCACATAGAGAAGTGCAAGCCCATGCACACTGCTCTAGTTGCGAACTGGAGGAAGGAGGATGCTACTTTAGGTGTGGTAGTAGCTGCCACTGTTTACCAGTAGCTAGTGGGTTCACTTATGTATCTGATGAACACACGACCCGACTTATGATTTGCAGTTAACCAGATGAGTCAAGCTATGGTTTGGCCTACCAAGTTTTTTTGGAAGGTAGCAAATCATGTGCTAAGATACCTCAAAGGCACATGTCTGTTCATATTTTGGTACAAATGGACAGATGGAGTGAATGTTTAGGAATTCACACATTCAGATTGGGCGAGACGTCCATCAGACCAGAAGAGCACTTCTAGAGGAATCTTCAACCTTGGTTCAGCTGCAGTTTCCTTGTACAGCAGGAAGTAGAGATTAGTTGCACTTAGCTTAGTAGATGCTAAATACATGGCTGCTAGTGAGGCTGCATGTGGAGCCATTTGGATGCAGAAGATTCTAGTGGGATTGTTTGGTCAGATGATGGATCCTACAATGATCTACTACGATAAAAAAAGTTGTATCAAACTCTCTAAGAATCCAATCTTTCATGATAAGTCCAAGCACATTGATATCGGTATCACCATCTTCGAGACTGTGTGGTCAAGAGGATCATGTTGTTTTTGTATGTTTCGATCTAGGAATAGGATGCAGATATTTTCACTAAGGCATTGTTAAAATGAAAGTTCGAGTTCCACAGAGACAGGATTGGAGTTACTGATAATCCCTTTCTTGTTTAGAGGGAGTTTTGAAAATAGCAACAAGAAATGCTAAAGAATTGCTAAAAATAGCACTGCTATAAATAGCACTGCTATAAATAGCAGTTCAATCAGTGTTGATCTTAGCAACAATGGATGGAAAAATGGAAGTGCTAAAAATAAAATTCTATAAATAACATTTCAGGATACCTTCCTATTTTAGTCAGCCCCTAAACTAAAATAGTGAAGTAAAATTCGAATTTGATCATAACAGTTGTTTGTAAAATAATTAATTAATTAATATTTAATCAATTAGTTAAGGAAAATCAAACATGAACTCTATGTGGGGACATGCAACAATTTCTCCATTAATTGAGGAATTTATCCATCAGTTAAAGAGATAAGGATGAGTTGTAATATTGAGTTGTAATTAGTTGGCTCCATTAACTAAGTCAAGTCTAGTTAGATTAATTCAAACAGTTTGTTGAATTAATGTAAGTTCAATTAGTTAATGCTTGCATGCAAGTAACTACTGCACTTCAGATAACTGAGTATTCTCTCATAAATAACTCATGCATGTCAGTTCAGATAGAGACCCAGTTGAGATCAGATGGAGGGGCAGTGTACTATCATGTTCTAGAATATTCCATTGTGAATATTCCTTGCATACAGAAGGAATTCTTTCCTTGAGGTTTTTGCAGTTACTTCTTCAAGTTTAGTGAGGGTGATGAGGCCAATTCACACATGTGGCTTCACTAGACCCCAAGAAAAATTGTGCAAGGAAAGAGGAGGCTTGGAGGGCTTGAGGAGGACATATATTATGTCTATTCAGTCTGTGAGTTGTATTGTTTGATTACAGAGAGAGATGGATAGCTTGAGAGTTGATTCTTTTTGTAACTTGAACAAGATTTTCACTTGTATGATAATACAGAGATTGGGGTTTTAGGCTGAGGCTTTCCCCATGTTATTTCTTCTGTGTTATATGTGATTGATTTCTCATTCTCAGTTATATGTGTTCTCTTGATCTTGTTCAATTCAACTAAGCTTCTGCAAAGTGTTGTAGAAGTATATCTTGTATTGTGTTTTAGTATATTGCATAATCCATTGATCTAGAGTGGGCATTTCTACATGAATGGAATGATGACATGACTGACATGACTCATGGATTAAAATTATGGATGGTCTATGCCCTAGGATGTGGTAGGGGATCCAGGATAAGAGTATTCGTATAGGACTAGTATTCTTTGAGGACTCAAAATCCAATATAAGAATAGTCCTGGTCGAACATACTCTACGAGAACCTAGGAAGGGTATGTTCCAAGAGAGACAATGATGAGGGTGCCTATAAATCATTGGTCTTGCCAACATTGTGATCTGATCTTGTGGAGAGATATAGTTTTTAGTCAATGCCTTTCTATTTGATAATGTTGGAGGATATTATGCTAAAAATTTGGGTTACCTATCCGAATCTTCTTACGATAATTCTTTAGATTGAGAATGTCCAAGTACCTTGGATCGATTATGAACACCTCCCTAGTTAAGAGGGAGTTTTGAAATATGTAACTAGGTTTGGTATTCATAATGACATAGGTAATCATGATTTTATCTAATTTATGTAAAGAAGAAAAAATAAATTATTTTTTAATGCTTGAGTCATGGATTTCATGATCAGAGAAATTTATTTTTATAGATGAAGCGCCCATTGTGAGCTATTATGTTTGGTCATCAAGTCATAAAGTCTAGTAAGTAAATGTCATGTATTTAATGCTCATTTGGCCATGTTACATATTGTAAAAAGAGGATTTATTTGTGTCACAAACCCTCCAAGACCTTGTTACAATAAATTTTTCAAGTCAGCTTTCCAAAGGAACTGGAGACCATTCTAGAAGAGCATGTTGACCTTCTTCTTTACACAAGTCGGCTTATCTCAAGGAGAAAAATACTCTATATAGAGAAGAATTAGCCTCATATAATACACCATTATATCATGCATATGAAGTAAGAGAAAAGTGTGAGGATCCTAGAAGAATAAGTCTCACATCAAGTGAAGAAAGGAGGAGAATAAGTCGAGCAAATTTAGATCAGTTTTGGGCAAATACCATTCTCACGTGCAAGAAAGTCAAGGGTTATCCACTCCAGAAGAATTTTAGGCTAGTACAATGGTGCAAGAGACTGAATCAAAGAAGAGAATAATATACTCATCAAAATGAATTACAGAAGAAAGCCACTATGTCGAAGTGAAGGGAATGAAGGTACAAAATTTGGTTAAGATTCCTCACACTTGATGCAACTAGGGTTAGTGAAGAATTCAAGAGTTATAGGTATAACTCAAGAGGCTGGAAATTTAAAGGGTAGTTGAGATCCAAAGGAAAGAAATAAGTTTGACTAGTGTTGACTCAAGAAAGAAGAAGTTTATCTTAGAAGCCTTGTGACTTGGTCTTGGAGTGGTTGGAAAGTCAATAGTCTTTGGTCTTAGTCTTGGTATTCATCATTTGAAGTTTCTATAAGAAGGAGAATTCATTTTAATTTTCCTCTTAAGTTTGAGAGGTTTTGGCCTTGGATGATTGCCTACATCTTGTGTCTCTTTCCTGACTATTGTTCACGGTTTGGTAGTTGTTTGATGAAGAAGAACACTATAATAATCTAAGTCAAAGAAAAACCTAATCTAAAGAAGTAAAGATTATTCACAAATATTTATCATTTAGGGAGAAATCACCTAAATTCTTATTCCCTAGATTTCTCAACACTTATAACATGATTTCCATAGAAGTGTAACATTAATTAATTTACCCACTCCTCTGAGAGGGATATTAACATGGTACAAGGTAAATTTGTTTTACACGGTTATTATATAATGTTGATGCTTGTGTCATACATAGTCGATCTATACCACTCAACATCATTAGTTTAGATTATATTAACACTTGGTACCATGATGGGGTTATTAATATACAAATTCCTTAAATGTTTAAGGGTTTCAAACTATCTGGAATTTGAATGAGTTTTCAAAATTTTGGCACAAATTACAGGGTGATGGGATTTCTCGGGCAATCTCAACCACTCAGCTATGGTCACCTCCATTCGATAATTGGCATTTCTTGATATTAGGTTTTCCTACATGATTGAAGGGAGTAGGGTTTCTCACTTGCAATGTTTCTGTTGTCTATTGTTGGAGCCCCATGTCTCTATTGTTATGTTGAACTCTATTCCACTTACTTCCTACCACAAGTGTCTTACTTCTCCTTGGCACATCATTCCCAACATAGCTAGGCATGATGGGAATCCAGAAAGTAACCATACAATACAGCCATCTCATGGTGTCAATAAGAAGGTAACGTTTTCTTTTTTTCTTAAAAAAATAACCCTAGTGCCTGTAAATGTCCAAAATATCTTTTCCTTTCTTTAAAGGGTTTATGAGTTTGGAAATTTCTCTCTTTCAATCTTTTATTCTATATTGTGTATGATGTTAAACAAGTTTTGTGTTCACTCTTTTTGTACAAGGGAGAGAGGTTTTGAATTTCAATATCCAAGTTAATTTCAGTTGACTACCACAGAGAGCATTTTCCAGGTGCTAATTCTTGTCTTGTTGTTTTGGGTCTTTCTTTTAAAACATGTTGCAGTGTAACAAACCTTGTGAAAATTCCATGTAAAAATATATAGCAAAAAGGTATTTTGGCACATTTATTTATGAAAATAATGGAAAATAAGAGAAAAAGGAGATGAAAGGTCACAAGATGCATGTGAGGAGGAAAATGAAGGAAAATAATGGAAAATTAAGAAAATAGAGGCCTCATTAATAAAAAGGCTTTTAAGGATCCGTTGGAAAGCTTCTTCCTTTTAGTGTGAACCTTTTTTCAGTTTAGTTTTGGAGCTCTCTCATTATTCTCTCTCTCCCTCATACTCTTGGATACTTAGATTTTCCTTGGAGCACTCTTGGAGGGTATGGCATACTTGGATTCTTAAAGCAAGAATCCAAAGGAAGAGTAGGAAAGCACAAGAGGACATCGACATCAATAGCTACGTCAGATTTCTTGTAGGTATCGATTTGCATGTATGATTTCTTCACTAGTTTTGGCATGCATGTCACATGCATGTGGTTTCTTGGCTATGATCTATCATTGGCATGGATGATGGATGGGATTGACAGTGGATTTCCTAGCCTTGCCATTTCCTAGATAGCAATGGTGATTGTGGGTATACTTTCATTGCTGTGCTTTGGTTGGTTCTCATGTTTCCTTAGTGTGGGTTGAGTTATTAGTCCTTGAAGCCCTGGTTGAACAAATGCTTTGGAAGCCCTATAACATCTTGGGTTGAGTTACTGGTCTTGGAAGCCCTAGTTGAAAAAATTCTCTCGAAGCCCTGTAACAACTTGGGTTGAGTTACTTGTCCTAGAAGCCCTGGTTGGAAAAACACTCTGGAAGCCCTTGGTGAGTTGAGTTACTAGTCCTAGAAGCCATGGTTGCAAAAATGCTCTGGAAGCCCTGTATAAGTTATCGGTTGAGTTACTAGATATGGAAGCCTTGGTTGGGAAAATGCTTTAGAGGCCTTATATAAGCTGCGGGTTAAGTGAATCCTTCATTGGAAAATCACTCTGGAAGCCCTGGAAAAATTGGATGGAGACCAATCTGATAATGGATTTTGGTGATGCTTGACCGTGAGGTGGAATCACTAGTTGATGGGTTGAGGTGGGGGCCTCTCGAAGCCATGTATGAGTTTTTATTGATGTTTTCTCTGAGATCCCACATTCATGCTTGGAATATGGCGAGGGGTGATTGGTTGAAGAGAGACTTGGCTCAGCCAATATATGGTTGGGTGGAATGTGGTAGTCCCATCTCTGGTTGGTCCATTGCATTTATTAATGAAAAAAATCATTCCCTTGATTTTCATGTGCAAATGTACTGATGTATATATGAATTTTGATGGCTGCTACGTTTGTTGTATTTTTTTTTATTATCTTATTTATATGCACCTTTACCCTCAGAGGTTGTTACAGAGTGGTATCATAGCATGGTTCAAACACTTGGACTAGATGAGCTCTATCATAGGTGAAATGAAGAACAAAAGTTAAATTTTAGACCTTTATGTCATATATGTTGTAAATTTTCTTGTGTGGCATATTAGAAGTTGAAATTTTTAACATATTGAACGTAAATCCCACTAATAATGTGGTAAAAATTTCCGATATTGGTTCACAATAATTTAGCAATTATGATCTAAGGAAGATGCCCTTCTTGAATGCACCTTTAAATAGGCCAAGTTGGAATTTTTGCAATAAATAATCTTCTATAGGCTTTTAGAAGCTGAAAAATTATCCACTTTGTAGGGACATACCACTGACTATGTGGTAGAAATTTCAGATATTGGGTCACAATATTTTAGGAGATATGAGTAGAGGGAGTCGAGCCTTCTGAATGCTCCTAAAAGCAGGCCTCAAACAGGGCACGCTGAAATTTTTGCTATAACGTTTCTTCTGGGAACTCTCAGGAGCGGAATTTTTTTCCACACTGAAGGGAAATCCCAATGATATTTTGATAAAAATTTTAGACATTTATTCACTATATTTTAGGATATATGACTAGTGGAAGTCGAGCTTTCTAGATACTCCAAGAATTGTGCACCAAATATGATTGTGTTGGTATTTTTGTTATAACTTTTTATCTATGAAATCTCAGAAGTTGAAACTTAATACATAGTGAGGGAAAATGCCACTGATCATATTGTTTAGTTTCCATAAATTTTACTACTACAATTTTAAATATCTGCATTGAATCATTTGCTATATTAGTTTGCATGCAAAGTGTTTGACGAAATGCTTAAATTGTTCAATGATTAATTGCACACCAACTGTTTGACAAAATGGCCCAAGGAGTATGTTGTTTGTGGTTAGGGATAGCATTAATGTGTAATAGATTTCTTATAATTGATATAAGCTCACTTGTATGAAATTATTTTTCTATATTAGTTTGCATGTAAAGTGTTTGAAGAAATGTTTACATGCAAATGTAGTAGTATAGTAGTTGTTTGAAGAAAAATGTAAAAGTATGGTAATTGTTTGAAGAAAATGTTATTTTTTTGGATGGGATAGTATTATAGTATGATAATATGGATGTATCTGATCTATTCCTATTTGCATGCAAGGAATTTGAAGATTTGCATGTAGGTAATTTGAAAGGTTGCATGCAAGGAATTTAAAAAGTTGCATGTAAGGAAATGGAAAAGTGGCATGTTTTGAGTTATTGTGTTACAAGGGGAATAAGTGAAATGTTTTAAATTAATCTCATACAAAATATATGAGAAATAAAAGTCAACTTCTTTTCAACTGTGGTTAAATTTAGTAGGGCTTTGGAGATCCCATTTCGATAATTTGACACTGTAGATCAGGCCATTATAGTAGCTTCCTCTTTCTACCTTAGTGTGGACCATGGATAGTAAGGGAGTATGCTTATAGGTTGTTAGTATTGGTGAATGCTGATTTCAACTTAATAGGAATGATGTCTTCATTTTTGGAACATGTGATAGACTGTGTATGAATTATATGTTCTGTACATGTTGATTTCATGATAGCTACTTACATCCTTGTATGTTAAGTTACATTTTTTAATATTTTGATTACATGTATCATTCTTGTAGGTTGATTACAAGAATCGGTCACTTATGTTTGACTACATGCATTTATGTGTATGTGTAGTTGATTTGTAATTGTTTATGCATACTATTGTTTCCATGTGGCAATGGAGTAATGGTTGTTGTTATGTATGTATGGTTGTCGCTATGATTATGCATGTATAGTAGGTCAAATATGCCTTGTGAAGTCATTGTATGCAATTGAGGTCATCATGATGCTATTGGTTGTTATGATGCCAATGAGCTAGTTGAGATAGAGCAAGGGATGCAGATCATCATAATGAGGTTGCAACATTAGACTTTGGGATAAGAGCATATCGTCATACAGGTAGTGTATGTTTGGCATGCATGTATGCAAGTTGAGGATTATTATATGCATTAGTTTTATGAACATGTATTTGATGTTATGGTTACATTCAGGATAGATGTTAGATGATCAGTGTGGTTATATGCACATGTGTCAGATAGTCAAGAATGATAGTAACTTGTAGTGGTATGCATTTCTAATGTTTTTTTATATTAGATAACCTGATGATTATGTTGTATGTTGTTGATGAGTATGGTATATAGCCCATTGTTGTTATATGCTATTAACTCGATGATTAGGGTTATTTCATTGAGCTATTGATGTTATAATTTGGATTGGTCATATGCATGATGGTTATGTTCATTGCCTTGAAGATCTTGATGTTATATGTATTGTGTTAACCTGGTTTGACCTATGCAGATGGTTATGGTTGTGATATTAAGGTATGAACCGACATATTTGTGAGATGGTGTCATATTAATCTAGATTTACTTTGCATATGTGTATGAGTTTACGGTGTGAACATTTTAGTTAGATATTGTTATGGATATCATGATCTTATGAGTGCTTGAGCTGATGTGTTGTAAAGTTATATCGTGCTAACTAAATTGATTTTGCAAACAAGATCACCTCCCCTGCGATACATTAAGGTATCAGTTTCTTATGTCATATATTTGGTGCTTGACTATTGATTATGTCATCTAGTTGATTTAGTTAACATAGTATGAATGTTTGATGAATTGCATAATATGAGTATGTGTTCAAATGATCTTGTTTTAAGATGATTGTACTAAAATATATGTGTTGAGGCTGTTGATATGTACTTGAATGTAGTTGATAGTTGTAGTATTATGACTGATGACTATGAGCTGACTATGGATTATGACATGATTGTTAGTCTTGGTAATGGTTGATTTCAAATTGATAGATATGTTGTCTTGAGATTTGGAACATGTGGTTGACATGTGTGGGCAGTTTTAGGGAACATGCTTGTTATTCGCGTGACAAGGTAATAGTTGACGTGTTTATATAACTAACAATTGCGTGATGTGACAGTACATGGTAAGACTCACTTGCAACAAGGTAAAAAGGTAAAAGAAAGAAATTTGACAAGAATTCCTTTGGCTATGTTTGGAAACCCTAATTCCAAACGAATGATTGCTTTGCATACATTAATTCTTCTTAACCTTAATCTAGTTTGTCATTATGTGGATACATCTTATATTCATCAACATGTACTTAACAAGTATATTAGTTAGTCTTCAGTTATAGGTGGATGTATTAAAGGATTGGAGTCCCTTGAGAGATGGTGTGGATGTGTTTAGTTGCAAGTAGCATGCTTGGCACAACAAGATAAGGTAACTAATGTATTGTTATGTTTATTTATACATTGATAGTTATGTGTTTATGGAACTATGGTGCAGGGGACTGCAGGCAAAGAGAGATTGCCATGAAATATTGAAGAAGGATCTAGTTGAGTTTCCTTGGGAGCCATGGGAATTGAGTCATGGTGTTTGTTGCTATCCATGTGATTTTGGTATTTTATGATTTGTCGACCTTGATTTATTGTTCTTGTTTATGTCTTGTGCAAGGTCTTGCTACTTTGTTGTAATGTCATTTCATATGCATTTTCGTGGTCTTACTCTTGGTCTTTTCTTGTCTTATCTTTTATTGTTTGAGTCTTGGGAATTAGTTGGGAAAGAGGAAAGTTGATGGAGCTCAAGGAGAGATGTGTGGTACCTGAAAGGTAACGTAAGATTCAGATGAAGCTTAGTGCATGAGTAAGCGCAGTAGAAGGTAAGACTATGACAGTCGGTTGGACTAGTTGGGTCCATTGTGGTAAATGGACAGTGGAAGTATATTCATGAGAAAGGTAATAAGAAAAGGTAAAGTAAATGGATTTGAGGCATCATCTTCCTTGGCTATGTTGGGAATTTTTGTTCTCAATGTTGCACATGTGTTGCATGAATAAAGGAATTTCTTTTAACCTAGACCTTATGTTATCTGGTAATTATTTTTATGATCATGATTATCTTGAAGTTTATATATGTATACACGTATGTATGTATGTCGTTCTCTGATAGGATAGTGATTTTTTTATGATAACGTTTATATATGTATGTATGTATCCATGTGCCTATGTTACTATATGACAAGGTCATCATGAATCATTCTTATGGAGGAAGGATTTTTTATGCAGTAAAATGCCATGAAGAGGTTCTCGGTCTGACGAGGAATCATGTGGAAGAGTAGTCATGACAAATATATGAGGTCAGTGTCATGGGAATATGAATTTATATGCTTGTATTATGCCTATGTTTATGTTATGATAGGTAACATTGAAGGATACACCAATGGAATGAAAGCAGTGTGATCTACGACATGTTAAGACAAGCATGGGTAAGACATGGGAAGAAAGGTTTCTTGGTAAGGAAAACGTGGTTTTGGATGTGTGGTACTACTATTGTGCATATACTGTATATTTTTTACATGTTTCATATATGATGTGTGCACATGTGGTGTTGTGTATACATAGCATGTGTGCATGTTATTTATGCAATGTTATGTACAAGATGGTACAAATAAGGTTGTGCAAATATTGCACATGGGGTGTTGTATATATATTGTGCTATTGCCATGACGTACATGCGGCATGTGTGCATATGGAGCTATGTACATGTTGGATATGCAGTGTTGTGCACAAATGATTTTATGTACGTGTTGGATATAAAGTGATATGTACACATGTTGTTGCATGCTTGTTGTACATATGGGGCTATGTACATATGGTATTGTGTGCATGATTGTACAAGTGGTGTTGTGAGCATGTGGTGTCATGTACATGTTGTACATAAGGTGCTATGAGAATGCAGTGATGTGTACATGTCGTTCATGTGATTCTATGTACATATGGTGACGCGTACACATCATGTGTGTGGTACTATGTACATGTGGCATTGTGTAAATGTTGTACAGGTGGCACTATGTACATGTGATGTTGTTCACATGTTGTGCATGTGCTGCAATGTACTAGTGGTACTGTGTACATGTTGTACATATGGCATTGGTGCACGTGTGGTATTGTGTGCATGTCATACATGCCATGTTGAGGGCATGTGGTATTATGTATGTGAATCATGTATTCATGGTATTGGGACATGTGTACTCGTTGTGTTGTAATTTGTGTAGGTATATGTATTGGGTGTTATTGAACATTGGGTATAGATGGATGCACTCTGTTGTACACTGGCTGTAGGTGTATGAATTGTATGTTAGTTGTAGGTGCATGTATTGCATGGTGTTGTGTGTTAGTTGTGGTTGTATGTGTGTGATGCACACTATGCGTATGTGCACCTGGTATAGGAGAAGGCACTAGGTGTTTGTTGGGTGTGGAAAATGATCCGGTGTCTATACAAAAGAATAAAGGCAGAAGTAAGGATCGATTAAGGATAGGTATCAATATTGTATTTCAGTTTTATTATGCATGTGACTTATGATTTTGGTATATGATGATTACATGTGAATTATGATTCTGGTTTATGATCTATGATTTTAATTTATGACCTATGATTCTGGTTTATGATCTATGATTTTAATTTATGACCTATGATTCTGGTTTATGATTTATGATTCTGTTTTATGATGGTTACATGTGATTTATGAATTTTGATCTATTATGGTTGTGTTTTTAGCTAACCCAATGTGATATTTTTATACATGTTGATTTGGTCAAAGATGCTATTTTGAATTCTTGTGACAATAAGCGAATAGGATTCCAAGTGTACCTTATTGATGAACTACCAATGAGGTATGATTTGAAGTCTTTTAAATTTATTTTGAATCTAATGGAAGTTATTTTCTTGGTACAGGAAGCATGAACATGCCCAATTGGGTGGTTGAAGTCGACCGCAAGAATTAGCAGCAATAATGAAAGAATTTAGAAATGTAGCATTATGCTGGTAGAGCACTTGAGAAGTAGGGCCATTGTGGGTCACCGGTACCCAATTGTGTCCAATGAGTTCCATGAGCATGCTATGACTGGTATGATGGTTTTGAGGTATGGATATGCCCCTGTTGTGGTATCTTCTGATGCGGGGAAGCCTTGCCAACGAATGGACTACCCAAGATGGGGGTGCTAGCAGAACTTGGAAGGTGAGTGACTACATGGAAGGGGTGGCCAGATTCCTGAGGAACTATGTAGCAGAGAAGGGAAGGTCAAAGATGGATTTTTTTGCTCATTATCATTGGCCTATGGAATTAGATGCACATTGGTAGTGTTCCCTGGAACAATGAGCCAATAACTGTTTATTAAGAGGAAAACTGGTGTGGGATTATAATGCTGGACATTGGAGGCAGATTTGACTTTGTAGTGGATTTTGGACTTCCTGGGAAGGATGTGAATCCTGGTACTTTGAGGGAGGAGGTGTGAGCCTCTAGATTCCCTTGTTGATTGATATGGACATCATATCCTTTATTTATTGGTTAAGAAAATGTGTATATGTGTATACCATTACAAATATCGTAATGAGCTGTCTTATAAAGCTCTAATATGCAGTATGGTTTTTATCTCGTCATGTTTACATGATGTTTTTATTTTGAGTGGGCCATTCATTGTAAAAACTACAACGAGTTATGTTATAAGGCTCCATGGTCAGTATGCTTTGTTTTCAGCAGTCATGTTGGTTATAGGTGTCATTGAACATCGATGACGGTGTTCCCCCAAGGGGGAGGGTTCTGTAACAGCCCTTGCAAAAATTCCATGTAAAAATATAATACCACGGAGGACGGGACACGTATTCCAAGCTGAATTGTGGGAAAGACATCCTAGGGGGTGTTCATTTGGTTGTTTATCACTAAGGATATTGGCAAAGGCAATGGCTAAGGCATTAAAGAGGCAAAAAAATATTTTGGCACATTTATTTATGAAAATGATGAGAAATAGGAGAAAAAGGAGGTGAAATGCACATGTTTCATGTGAGGAGGAAAATGAAGGAAAATAATGGAAAATGAAGAAAATAGAGGCCTCATTAATAAAAAGGTTTTTAAGGATTAGTTGGCAAGCTTCTTCCTTTTAGTGTGAACCTTTTGTCAGTTCAGTTTTGGAGGTCTCTGATTATTATATCTCTCCCTCATACTCTTGGATACTTTAACTTTTCTTGGAGAACTCTTGGAGGGTGTGGCCTACTTGGATTCTTGGAGCAAGAAGGAAAAGGAATAGAAGGAAAGTCCAAGAGGGCATCGACATCAACAACTACATCATATTTATTTCAGGTACTGAGTTGCATATATGATTTCTTCACCAGTTTTGGCATGCATAGCACATGCATGTGGTTTCTTGGTTATGATCTATCATTATCATGGAGGATGGATGGAATTGACAGTGGATTGCCTAGCCTTGCTATTTCCTAAATTGCCATGGTGATTGTGGGTTCACTTTCATTGTTTCCTTAGCTTGGGTTGAGTTATTACTCTTGGAAGCCCTGGTTAAAAAAATGCTCGTGAAGCCCAGTAACAGCTTCAATTGAGTTACTAGTCTTGGAAGCCCTAGTTGAAAAAACACTCTAGAATCCCTGTAACAACTTGGGTTGAGTTACTAGTCCTAGAAGCCTTGGTTGGACAAACTCCCTAGAATCCCCTAGTGGGTTGAGTTACTTGTCCTGGAATCCTTGGTTGGAGAAATGTTCTAGAATCCCTGTATAAGTTTTGGGTTGAGTTACTAGTTCTAGAAGCCTTGGTTGGACAAACGCTCCAGAAGCCCTATATAAGTTGTGGGTTGAGATACTAATTCTAGAAGCCTTGGTTAGAAAAACACTCTTGAAGTCGTGGAAGGCTTGAATAGATACCAATATGATGATGGTTTTTGGTGATGTCTGATTGTGAGGTGGAATCACTCTTTGATGGGTTGAGGTGGGTGGCCTCTGGAAGCCCTGGATGAGTTTTGATTTATGTGTTATTTGAGATCCCACATTCACGCTTGGAATATTGCACATGGGTGATTGGTTGAAGAGAGACTTGGCTCAGCCAATCTATGGCCGGGTGGAATGTGGTAGTCCCATCTCCAGTTGGTTCATTTCATTTATTAATGAAAAAATTCATTCCCTTGATTTTCATGTGAAAATGTATTGATGTATATATGGGTGTTGATGGATGATATGTTTATTGTATTTTTGTTCCTATTGTCTTTTTTATATGCACGTTTACCCTAAAGGTCGTTACATGCAGTCTGACCATTGATATGACTTCGCAGAGATAATCTTTTTATCTGTCTGATTATTCTAGGGTTCGGGTAATGATTTGCTTCAATTAAAGGGGTTCAACCATAAAGGAATTCTAGTATTTCTTTTAAAATCCCTCACAAAGCCAAAACCCTATGTCTCAACCTCCAAGGGTATATGTGTGCACTGTGGGATATGGTCCTGACTATGACCACCTCTTCTCAAACTTCACTTATGGAGTGTAGTCATTCACTCAAATATTGTGTATTTATCTCTTTTAACTTGGGCCCAAACCCTAAGAAATTTTTGTTCAAGAATGATTGTATTTATCTATATGGAAAATATTTACTCTAAATGTTTATATTCAATTTACTCTACTTCTCCAATAAATACATAGTTTCTATTGTTATTCAATGCAAAAGAATGGAGTTTCATACTTTTTTTCTTCCTAGCTTTCTTACTTTGAATTTTATTGATTTTGGGTTATTCAAAAGTAATGTAAATTTTAATTATTTCCTATGGAATTACAACACTATGTTCTTATGGTTTGATGTTCTCGAATTACTTGTTATCAAAATTCCATTGTTAGTAAATATGTTTCTGGTTTTCTTTTCTACGTTTACTAATTTTTTTCAGAGGTATCAAAATGGTTTAGTTTCATAATAATATTTATTTATTTAGATACTAGTCTAACTATTGTGGGATTGTATTGAACCACCATGCTCATGCTTCAACTAGTTTAGTACTATCCCTTATGTGGAAAGGGTTCCCTTTTGGGGACCTTTCTACCCTTAAAAAAAACAAATCCTAGAGAAAATAAAAATGAGCCATATATTTATTTGGTAGCTGCAACACCAAACCCACATGTATAGGAACTGATACATGATCATTTTCCTAAAGATTTTTTTTTTTTTTTTTTTTTTTTTTTTTTTTTTATTTGTTTTAAAGAAGACATGTCCTACTTCCCGTAGCCTTCAATTCCACCCATTTGTCCAACACTGTAGATTTTGTACCTACACTGGAATCAATATTATATAACTTTCATACTTAATTTATTAAAGTCTATGGAAAACAGAGCATGATCAATATCTACAAATTCTATTTTGCCTCATTTCTCTAAAATGATTTGGGATATTATCATTATGGAGCTTCCACCTCATAGTCACTATTTCATTTTGCATGCTATCTAACTATCCATGAATTAACGAATCCATTGGTTATCTACAGATAATAGGTAATTATCTCAGAGTTTGACAAAATTTTAATGTTAAGGTTGTTCGACCACCCAACCATAAGCTAAGCTCCTTCTCTTAGCTTCACCTGAGCCACTACCCCTCAGCCCCTTTTAATAGTGACTAGTCAATTTTTCTTTCCTACAAGAGATAGGTTTTCAAATAAACTAGTGTTTTGGGAATTGTTTACCAGCATCTATCTCCAACTAATAAAGAGGTGTTCACATCCTTTCTCTCATGTGGTGAAAAGCTTAAAATAACCATACGAAAAACATTTCTCTCTGTTTTTCATTCCTTTCTTTTCTTTTTTTGTTCTTTCTTGTTATCATTTTAGTGTATCATCATTTCTCTTTCTTCTGACATCTACCTCCAACTAAATTGATAAAAGAGAAGCTCTCTTTCTTTTCCTTGTTTCAAATAAAAAATTGAATAATTGTTTCTCTTTGTTTGGGCCGAGGGTTAGTTACTCTTTGAAAAACTTAATCACATTTCTATTTCCTGACTATTACCTTTTTCACTAATATTTTTTCTTTATTCTTAAGGACATATAATATTTAGTTAACAATACACATTAATCTCACATTCAATATCAAACATTCTAATTAATTACATGATGAAATTTATAAAATTAAAACTGTCCAAAAATTAACATTTAACAAAACTTAGTTATAAAGTTTTTAAGTCAAAGACTCAAAGGCATTACAATCTATGTCGCCCTTACAATGTTTTTTCAACCAGGAGTCTGATGGTCTAGAGTTTTAAAGGATCCCTCTACCAAACATGCATGAATTGAAAGTAATCGTATTACTGTGAAGACAAAAGGATCTGAGTACTGAAGGTTTTCATATTTTTATACTTCAATTATTTGAAATGTACGCAATGCTTGTTTGTTCCATATCAACTTTCAATATACCTACAACAATGTCAGAAATAGCAATATGGAGCTTACTTTTCTAGTCATCTCCACCGGATTGTTAATTACTTTCTAATTCTAGGAGTCCTTTCACTTACACTGAATATCCATATTTCTTAAACCAATTTTCCATTTAATTAATTGATCTACATAGGTGATAGAATATAAATTCCTCAAACGTTTAACAAAATGATTTTCTTTGGGGTATTAAATTCTCCATCTTGTAGTTTTTAATCTCAATAGTCATGTAAAGTAGATTGATTCAAATTTGATAATCTATATTTAACTTCTTGCTCCTTGAAATTTGTTGTCCAATTCATTCATGGTTGCAAGACATTTGATTTTGTTTGTTCGCATCTCTGGGAAGTTATTAACCAAAAAAAATATGACTCCCAACTTATTCATAAAGACACACAAGCATGTCTTGTGTTCCTCTTGCTCCACCCATCAACATTTAACTGTACCCACCCTTCCTTTAGGGTATTCCAAGAGTGCTTTCTCTTCCCCCATTTTGTGGGGGTGTATTAATTACTAATTATTTTATAAATTTAGGGTTATGTATTTCAATTTGTTTTTGATGGCATAAAATATTTGTATATTCCACTCTACTTATGTTGCATCATATACTTGATACTGAAAATTGTGGGAGTGTATTAATTACTTCTTATTTTGTAAATTTAGTGTGTTCTATTTCAATTTCTTCTTTGTGCCATCAAATATTTGTATTCATGTAATTTATGTTGAGAATTGTTTCAATGTATTAATTTCTTTTAGTCTTCATAAAATTTTCATGTAATTTGCATGTGTTGCATTGAAAGTTAATTCAAGAAAGATATTAGCATGTGTCTAAGAGGTTGAATATAGTTATGGTTATGAGAATTTCACATTATATAAGCTTAATGTGAATACATGAATACATTCACTTTCTTAGGTTTCAACTCTATTTACAATTTGTCCATATATATATATATACACACACACACACACACACACACACACACACACACATACATACAACACAATTTTTTCCTTTTGTTTAAAATTCATCATGTAGCAAGAAACATACTTTTTCTTCCCTAATATGAAGATACATTTTGGGTTGTTTATTTTTATATTTTCTGATCGAGACATCACATTTCTTTAAAGTGTGCTAGCCCAATGGAAGAGCATCTTCCTTGCAAGTAGGAGGTTGGTGGTTCAATTCCATGGTGCCCTAAGATGGATTAATCATTGAAGAAACAAAAAGATTCAAATTCTATATATTTTTTTTAAAGATATTTATTTATTCTCTATAGAGACAATATGTCTTTAATCGTAGTTATAGTCTCTTGACAGAAGAAAAAAAAAAATATTGTCTCTTAAGAGGCAATAATACTTTCATTTTATATTATCTTTACAAAGACAATTTTTTTTTTAAATAACCTTAAACATTATCTTAAAAAAAATATTTAAGAGCATTTACAAGTTTTTTCTCTCAAGTTAAGATAATTTACTGAAAAAATGTCTTCAATATTGTCTTAAAAGTTGTTATCCTAGATCCATCTAACTCTAGATCTATAATGTACCTAGAGGTGCAAACCGACCTTTTGAGGTATAGAACTTGAGGAGAAGTTTACACCTCAATATACTTGATCCATTTTGATCCATGATAGATCGTATTTGA
Organism: Pinus taeda; assembly: GCA_000404065.3. Classification (NCBI taxonomy): domain Eukaryota; kingdom Viridiplantae; phylum Streptophyta; class Pinopsida; order Pinales; family Pinaceae; genus Pinus; species Pinus taeda. The sequence goes on from APFE030231639.1 coordinate 39,606, forward strand.
ATGAATCTAGACTCATATTTTAGGCAAGTAAATGTATATGTAGTTAATAGAAAGAAATATTAAATATCATATAATAAAATAATTTCTTTTCTTTCCTTTTCCATTCACTATATTAAATAAAACTGATCAAATATCCAAAAAATAAGATAAAGAAATATGATAATAGTTCATGGTTATTATTAGTATAAACTGATAATTATTTATTTTAAATCAGAACCATTAGAAATATACATAGATTACATTGGGACAAAGAGTAAAATTGAAACCTTTGTTTTCCATCGATGTAACACCTCTCCATTTTTATGTAAGTACTTTTGTATTGGTTATTATTAGACTATTGTTGTAGGTGGCAAGTGAGCCATAAGAAGAAAAAAACTGGATGTTAAAATGATGTTTTCACTGAATAAAAATTAAGAGTTAAAGTTGGAAAATTGTTGACATAGATTGTCATTGTTGTCAATATGGAAATATTTGAGGAGCCAAGAGGAGTAGACAAAGCCATCAAAGTAAATAGAGCTATCAGAGGAGCCAAGAGGAGTAGACAGAGCCATTAGAGAAGAAAATAGAGTTATCGGAGTAGTAAGGAGCAGACAAAACCATCAGAGGAGCAAACAGAGCTATCGGAGGAGCAAAGAGCAGAAAGAGCCATTGGAGGAAGCAATCAGAGCTATCGGAGGCCAAAACATATATATATAGGCAAATACACTATCGGAGGCCAAAAGTCACATATATATGCATTTACACTATCGGAGGCGGAAAACTTGGTTGTATTGCAAATACACTTTCAGAGGCCAAAACTCACATATATATGCATTTACACTGTCAGAAGCGGAAGACTTGGCTGTATTGCAAATACATAATCGAAGGCAGAAATCATAGGTGTATTGGAAATTATTATAGATGGAAGTTTAATGTTATTGGGTCCGTAGAACCCATATAGCATCAGCCCTGCGTATTTACTTGTCTATCGTCGAATTCCATTTACACAGAGAAATCACGCTAAACACTTAGCGGATTCAGGAAAGAAGACTTGAAATTTTATGGACAGGAGTGTTAAGTCTTATTGTGTCTTGCACACATTATCACATTTCTATGAGTGGTCTAAGTGATTTGCGATTTCCGACATATATCACATGGACACTTTGGAAGCGAGATTTATAAAGTGTTAAGCGGTCCATTGCAATCATCGATAGTGATTAGCAATATCATATTGGACCTTCGCCAAGGGCAAGCACTGATTACGATGAATGTTGCAGACCCGATGCAACATTACAATTGACTTAATGCTATATCGCATCCACCATGTCGGAGGCGACCATTGCAAGTTATAAAGGGATGGCATGATATGTTGCGACTGTCGACTGTGATTTCACTACGGACCCGATGCAGGTATAGATGAGGGTGCAAGAAATTTGAAGTCTGCTCCTTAACGTTTTCGCCAATTTTTTCTCATATTTCTTATGTATTTGATTGCCTTGCATGGGCTTTGAAGGAAAAAATGCATTAATAAATGTTCCCGATAGTTCAGGATGCAGAATCAAATCTGATTGCGATTGCGATTGGGACGTGGCATGTCCATTAAACAAAACTGTCTTTGTGTATGCCTATTATCATTGAAAAACATGGCTCTGTTATAGTTTTAACACGTAGCAGTGAGAACGAAGAGGTAGAGGAAGTCACAGTGACGTAAAAACCAGGAAGCCAAAGGACAAGCCAGCAGAGAGGAAGCTGAAGTGAGGATTGAAGAAGATGAAGAGCTAGTGGGGGGCAGAAACGAATAGTCAGAGCCACCAGAAATAAAAAAACAAGAAAAAACGACGATGTGTGTGCGAATAATCAATGTGAGAGGAATCTGAAGTTCAGGTAGAGGCAGTAGAGACAGGAGAGGTAGGAGAAGCAGGAGAACTAGAGTGAAGCAGAAGCTCATCAAGTTTGGGAACATAGAACTACAACAAAACAGTTTATACTAGGCTTGGCTGAAGCCCACGAGGTTGGATCCTCAGAACTGAAACCACTGGAATCCTTGGGAATTGGTGCTCCTAAGTGCAAAACTATTTCCTTGGAAGAACATAGTTGGTGCTCTGGAGGTTGGAGCCTCACAAAAGTCCAAGTTGGTGCTTGGCAGCTAATTGCAACTAGTTATATATTGTATTTGTTTCATTGCATGTTTGTGTTAATAAAAGAATTTATTTCAGCTATCTATTTCTGTGTTCCATAAATATATATGTTTTGGTGATGAAAAGAATAAGATACAAAGAAATACTGATTCACCCCCCCTCTTAGTATTTCGAACAATTGGTATTAGTGAAGGGTTCTTCATATTAGCCTAACAGCTTGAAGAAGGATTCATATCCATGATGAGAAATCATGAACCATCAGGAAGACCTCCTCTTTTCGATGGCACTAATTTTGGTTTTTGGAAAAAGAGAATGACCTACTACTTAATGTCCCTTGGACCTGAAGTCTAGCATTTCATTCAAAATGAGTACCAAATTCCTCACACTCTTCCAACAAATCAAGACGAGAGGAAAGCCTACATTGCAAATGCAAAAGCCTTGAACTCCATCACTAGTGGAATCACTGATTCTGAGTTTACAAAAGTTATGAATTGTAACTATGCCAAAGAAATGTGGGATAAGCTACTTCCTCTGAGTAGGTGAAGTGGTCAACTCCCTTAAAGGATTGGACGAAAAGATTGAAGAAAGTACCAATGTTAAAAAGGTATTAAGATCTCTTCTAAATAGATTTGACTCCAAAATAAGCACCATAGAAGAAGCAAAGAATCGAGATACTCCTAATATGGATGAAATCCATGGAATCCTCATTTCTTATGAGATGAGAAAAGGTGGCCCAAGCTCCATAGATGCAACATTCAAGGCTTCAAAATCAAAGAAGGGGAAAGAAAGTAATGACTGTAGTGATGACTCCAATGTGGAATCTAAATTGGCTCAATTTGTATGGAAGATGAAGAAAGGATCTAAGTTAAAAGGTAATTGTGGAAAAATAGGTCATTATGTTGCAAAATCTCCTGATAAACATTACAGTGATGATGAAGGAAATTCTAAAAGAAGGGTATACAAAAAGAAAGGGACCAATAAGAAGAAGTTCTTCTCTAAACAAGATGAGTCTGATGAGGATGAATTCGTAGTCATCAAAAGGAAATCAGATGAGGAAAGTGACCATGATGAAAGCCAAGAAACATTATTCATGGGATTCACAAATGAAGATGACTTAGGGCTAGAAGGAAATGTAGATGAACTGTTAATAAGTGCCATTGAACAAAATGAGAAGTTATTTAATAAAATCATTTCTCTCAAGGTATAAAATGAGGAAACAAGAAGAAGAGAAGATCTCTTGGAAACAAAGCTAAAAGAAAAAGAAGAGACTTGCGAAGAACATGAAGTCAAAACAATGTCTCTGAGGAACGAATTGGAGAAAGTAAAAAAGGGTTGGAAAGGCTCTCAAATACTTGAGACTATCCTAACAAGTCAAAAAACTCAACATGAGAAGTCTGGAATAAGATTTAAAGGAGAATCATCAAGCACTAATAATAGTGTGAAAATCTATGCAGATGCACTTTCCAGCAATTGAAAAGAAGAAAACATATTTCATCAAAGGTGCTTCCCCGATTCAAAGAATGAAGAGAAAATAACTCCAAAGAAGAATATGGATTCGAATCATGGATACTACAGTGGAGACAAACCAGTATTCCATCAAAGGCCCATCTCAAATCCAAATAATGAAGCGGGAGTAATTCCAAGGAAGGAAATTGACTCAACCCGTGGCTACTACAATAAGTACAAAACTATCTTTCTTGGACATTTTTTTCATTGTAAAAACTCTGGTCATCAAGCCACACATTGCATGGCTCGCAAGAGTTAAAAACCAAAGCTAAAGGATCAAATAATCAAACCATATGCCCCCAAAAGGCAGGGACAAATCAAAACCTTCAATTCGTTTGATCTCTTGACCAAATTTGATCTGATTTGCTCATTATGCTACAATAATGGACACTATAAACAAAACTGCCCACTCAAAAGGGGAAAAGCAAGTAGTGAGAATCCCAATGTGGATAAATGTGGCCTGGCTCTATATGCCCAAAATAATGAAAATCATGGGTTTGTGGATAGTGCATGCTCCATACACATGATAGGAGAGAAAAGGAAGTTTGTCTCACTGAGAACAATGGAAGGAAATTTGTCCTTTGGAAGTGGATCTGGAAAAATTGTGGGAAAAGGAACTACTACCCTCATCAATGGAAAAGGAAAATCTCAAGATGCTCTGCTAGTAGAAGGGCTCACAACCTCCTGAGTGTCAGCCAAATCTGTGATCAAGGACATAATGTTGTCCTTAGCACCAAATACTGTGAAATAAGGAACTCTTCCTCAGGGGAGCTTGTGGCGAAAGGGGTTAGAACACTAGACAGCATTTACATTCTGAATAAGATTCAAGAGAATAAATGCTACCTAAGTCAGACAGATGAAAGTTGGTTGTGGCGCAAGTGATTTGGACATACAAGCTTTGAAAACCTGATCAATATTAGCAAGATTAAAGTTGTATGAGACATCGCAATGATATTCAAACCAAACAAGGAGTATGTGGTCCCTGTCAACATGGAAAGCACGCTAGAACTGGTCACAAGATCAAGGAGCTCTCTACATCAAAGCCCTTAGAGATCATCCATGTTGATTTATGTGGAACAACTAGAAATCAGGCACTCCAAGGAGAAAGGTACTTTGTTTTATTTGTTGATGACTATACTAGAATGATGTGGATATATTTTCTAAAATATAAATATGAAAAATTTCAGTGTTTTAAGAAACTAAAAGAACTTGTAGAAAATGAAAAGGACTCAAAAATTAAGTGCCTTAGAACAGATAGAGGGGGATAAATCACATCAAAATAATTTAATGAGTTTTGTAACATACATGGAATTAAAAGAGAATTCTCTGCTACAAGAACACCCCAGCAAAATGGGGTAGCTGAAAGAAGAAACTGGACAGTTCAAGAAATGGCAAGAACAATGTTATTAGTAGCAGACTTGTAGACAAAATTCTCGAGAGAAGCAGTCGGGACAACTATCTATACCTTGAATTGAACTCAATTAAGACCAAATTGTGAAAAAACTCCTTATGAATTATGGAAAGGAAGACCTGCTTCAGTAAAGTACTTCAAGATCTTTGGAAGAAAGTTCTTCATAAAAATCAATGATGGCTCAATAAGAAAATTTGATTCTCGGGTTGATAAAGGGAAATTCCTTGGATACACTACATGTAGTAAAGCTTACAAGTGCTACAATTTTCAACTAAATAAAATAGTGGAAAGAATTGATGTAAAGATCGATGAAGACCTTCCAAAAAAATAAATTGAAGAACACAAGGATGATCGTCTCATTGAAGAAGAAGAACCTAAAGAACAAGAAATAGATCAGGAAGAAGAATCACCTCATACCCCTTCAAAGATGAAGTTTCTCCAGAAATATCATCTAGAAGAGAAGATTATTGGCAATAGAGATGAAAAGATGCAAACTCGAAGAAGGATGATAATTACACCAAAGAGAAACGTTATTTCTCTTCTATCCATGATATAACTAGAAGCATTTGCACAAGCAAGGATCCTCATTGGTAAAAGCCATGGAAGAAGAAATGTCCCAAATTGAGAAGAACGAGACATGGGAGATGGTACCTCATCCAAAGGACAAAAACATAATAAGAACCAAGTGGGTGTTTAAAAATAAAATGAATGAAGAAGGAAAAGTTATCAGAAACAAGGCAAGGATTGTCTGCAAAGGCTATTCATAAATTGAAGGAATTGACTTTGAAAAGACATTTGCACCAGTAGCTCGTATGGAAGCTATGAGGATGTTCTTGGAATTTTCTTGCTCAAAAGGATTCAAAATTTATCAAATGGACATAAAATCAGCGTTTTTGAATGGGGAACTCAAGGAAGAAGTCTACATGGAGCAACCTTAAGGGTTTGATCTAACGAAAGGAAAATACATAGACTGTAATTTGAAAAAGGAATTATATGGGTTGAAGCAAGCTCCCAGAGCTTGGTATGCAAGATTGGACCACTATCTACAACAACAAGGCTTCAAGAAGGGAGTGGTGGGGAGTAATATCTACATAAAGATTGATGAAGGTAAGCTACTAGTCACACTTGTTTGTGTTTATGATCTGATTTTTGCTAGCAATAATGATGAAATGAGCCATGAATTTTCTCAAAACATGTCAAGAGAATTCGAGATGTCAATGATAGGAGAGTTATCTCACTTCCTTGGACTACAAGTATCTCAAACCAGAGTAGGATTGTTTATATCTCAAGCGAAACATCTTAAAGACATGCTTAAAAGATATGGAATGGAAGACTGTGCACCCATGAGCACACCTATGACCACAAATTGCAAATTGAGCAAAGATGATGACTCCCCTCTATCAGATGAAACTCATTACAGGTCAATAATTGGAGCCCTTTTGTACTTAACTGCTACAAGATGCGACATAATGCAGGCATTAGGAACGGTTGGAAGATTTCAATCTCTTAAACAATCCCATTTGTTAGCAGTAAAAATAATTCTCTGATATATGAAAGGAACTCCTGCTTTCGGTCTTTGGTACCCTAAGAGCTCAACACTGACTGTAACTGCATACACTGATGCTGATTGGGTCGGAAGTGTAGATGATCAGAAAAGTACTAGTGGAAATGCATTCTTCCTAGGAGACTGTTTAGTATCTTGGCTGAGAAGAAAATAGACATCCATATCATTATCCACAGACAAAGCCGAGTATATAGTTGTAGCAGACTATTGTACTCAAATACTATGGATGAAGGAAGCTCTAAACAATGTCAATATAGGTACAGATCAACCAATTACCATCTATTACGATAACACATGTGCTATCAATCTCAGCAAAAATCTAGTGATGCACTCAAAGACAAAACGTATGCCAATCAAGTATCATTTCCTTCATGAACAAGTAGCTGAACAAAACATCATCTTGGAATATATCAATACTAAGGAGTAGATAGCTGATATTTTCACAAAACCCCTTTTTTGAGAAGAATCTGAACATCTTCGTCAAAAGATGGGGTTTATTTATTTAGCATCACTCAAGTTCATTCATAAAGGTGTTCTAGGATAGAGGGAACGGTTCTACAGGGGGAGCAGTTCGATAGGGGGAGTCTGTATGCATTCTTTCACCATTGATTTCAAAGGGGGAGAGAAGAAGAATATTGCCATCAATAACAAAGCGGGAGATTGTTGACATAGATTATCATTGATGTCAATATGGAAATATTCAAGGAGCCAAGAGGAGTAGACAGAGCCATTAGAGGAGCAAACAGAGCTATCGGAGGAGCAAAGAGGAGTAGACAGACCCATCAAAGGAGAAAATAAAGCTACCTGAGGAGGAAGGAGAAGATAGAACCATCACATGAGCAAACAGAGCTATTAGAGGAGCAAAGAGCAGACAAAGCTATTGGAGCAAGCAATCAGAGCTATCAGAGGCTAGAACGTACATATATAGTCAAATACACTATCGAAGGCCAAAACTCACATATATATGCATTTACACTATTGGAGGCGGAAGACTTGATTGTATTGCATATACACTATCGGAGGCCAAAACTCACATACATATGAATTTACAATATCGAAGGTAGAAGACTTGGTTTTATTGCAAATACACGATCAGAGCCGGAAATCATAGGTGTATTGGAAATTATTATAGGCGGAAGTTTTAACGCTATCGGGTTTGTAGAACCCATATAGCATCACCCCTATGTATTTACCTGTTTATTGACGAATGCCATTTACACAGAGAAATCACGCTAAACACTTAGCAGATTCGGGAAAGTGGACTTGAAATTTTCTGCATGGGAGTGTTAAGTCTTATCGAGTTTGGCACATATTATCACATCACTATCAAAGAGTGGTCTACGAGATTTTCGATTGCCGAAATATATCACATCGACACTTTGGAAGCGAGAGTTATAAAGTGTTAAGTAGCCCACTGCAATCGTCGATAGGGATTAGCGAAATCGCATTGGACCTCTGCCAAGGGCAAGCGCCACTTGTGATGAATGTTGCAAACCCGATGCAACATTACAATTAACTTAATGCTATATCGCATCCGCCATGTCGGAAGTGACCATTGCAAGTTATAAAGGGATGGTGCAATATGTTGCAACTGCCGATTACAATTTCACTGTGGACCCGATGCAGGTGTGGATGAGGGTGCAATAAAGTTGAAGTCTTCCCCTTAACATTTTCGCTGGTTTTTTCTCATATTTCCTATGTATTTGATTATTTGCCTTGCACGGGGTTTGAAGGAAGAAATGCATTAAGAAATGCTCCAGATAGTTTAGGAGGCTGAATTAAAGCCAATTGGGATTGCAATTGGGACGTGGCATGTCTGTTAAACAAAATTGTCTCTATGTATGCCTATTATCATTTAAAAAACAAGGTTCTATTACAGTTTTAACACGTGGCAGTGAGCACGAGGAGGCAGAGGAAGCCACAACGACTGAAAAACCAGGAAGCTAAAGGACAACCCAGTGGAGAAGAAGCTGAAGCGAGCATTGAAGAAGCTAAATAGCCGGTACGAAGTGGAAACGAACAGTCAAACCCATCAGGAATACAAAAACAGGAAAAAACAAGGATGTGTGTGCGAATAATCAGTCTGAGAGGAAGCCAAAGTTCAGGTACAGGTAGCAGAGGCAGCAGAGGCAAGAGAAGTAGGAGAACAAAAGTGAAGTAGAAGCTCAGCAGGTTTGAGAGCAGAGGACTACAACAAAAAAGTTTATACCAGGTTTGGGTTGGAGCCAATGGGGTTGGAGCCTCAAAACTGAAAGGCCTGGAATCCTTGGGATTTGGCGCTCCTAAGTGCATGATTATTGCCTTGGAAGAACAGAGTTGGTGCTCTGGAGTTTGGAGCCTCACAAAAGTACAAGTTGGTGCTTGGAAACTGATTGCAACCAACTATATATTGTATTTATTTCACTGCACTATTTGTGTTAATAAAAACATTTATTTCAGCTATCTATTTCTGTGTTCCATACATATATTTGTTTTGGTGATAAAAACAACAACATAAAAAGAAATACTGATTCACCCCGCCTCTCAATTTTTCCGACAAAAATGTTGGAAAGAGAAGCTTACCAAATCTTAAAAAAAAAAAAAAAAAAAAAAATAGTTGAAGATAAACGTTGAGGGAAAAGATCTGTGGGATAGAAAAATAGATTTTTGCATTAAAAAAAAAGAGGAAACAACCTAGGCTAAGGGATAAAAATAGCCATGAAAGGCAGAAACATCTGCTGAGAATCATGTATATAATAAATGAGTGTGAATTTGTAAGAGGTTGTTGATTCTAGGCAAGGAACTTCTCGGCTCGGGCAGAACCAAAGGATTTGGTTCAAGGTTCAGAGGAATAGCATTTCCCAATTGCATTTTTTAGCTAGGGTTTTGGTTAGAGGCTTCTTTATTACTAATATTCCAAAATGATTCTAATTATACATCTAGAATTCTGAGAAATAAATGAAGTTGATCTGTATGCTTTCGATATAGCTTATTTTATCAGTGCAATATTAATAAGTTCATGAACAAAATGATCTGATCAGTTACCATAAATGTGCTAGATAGTAGAATTTCATATTACTTTTGTGTACACATTAGATGTGCATAAACAAAATTGATAAATGAATATCTATACTTGAATCTCTTCTTATATTTAACGGATGAATATTTAGTATTGTGTACACGCAAGAAGTGCATAATCCAATGGGTAAATGAATGTCATATTTGTGTCTTATCTTACATTTATTAGATGAATATTTATGAATATTTCCTACAATAGTTTTGAATTGAAATGAATTATAGAGTTGCTTACAACAAGCTATTTACTTGACTTTCATGATAAGTTATTAATAGAAAAATTATTAAATTGCATATAGTATACCTAGTCTCCCCCTGATGTGTTGATCAGGTAATGTACCTAGCTGTGGGTAAATGAATGCCATAAAATTCCAGGTGAGAGGATACATACCATTCTGATGAATATGAAGGATAGGACATACCCATTGTGGTTAAAGTAGGGCACAGGTGATTAAAGTGTGTTGTCAGCATGTGGTAAAAATATTATTATTGAATGGAGCCTACTTAGCGAACACTTGGATAGAAGAATACTTCTATAAAAAGGAAGTAAGGATGGGTTCTCCTGTAAGCCTCCCCTTCCATCGTAATGTGATACGAGGTGATTTCCTGAGGGCATAGTGCTTTAGTTGGAAGCGAGACTTCTATGATAGAATTAAGTCGAAGACACAAGGTATAGACGGTCATACATCTATGATATGAGGAATCAAGTCAAAGGATTTTTCAAGAGAAAAAATTGAACTAGTTACATTTAGGAACTAAACGTATTAATTCACCAAAGATAATGGAACAATACCTTAGAAGTGTGAAAATTTCCATATGTGTTAGAAAATAATGAAGTACTTCATACAAAAATAGTAGCTTATAGGTTTCCAAACAACAACATATTCAACAAGGAAGTAGTAGATAATGGCAATTAGGAATAATTATTTTAACAAGAGTTTTTTCCTAACAGTGTATGAGTAACATTGAAATTATTTGAAAAAAATAGTCAAATAATGAAATTCATATGGAGAACAAGTTAAACTAAATATTATCTAGAACGATTATGAGAACCACAGAAAGTCATGAAGACTTGATTTCCAAAAGGAGTAAAGAAATTTAGTCCGTCAAGAGTACTCTACTTTAGGCACACACATTTGGAATTCTAGTAGAAGTGAACACCATTCAATAGTTAAACAAAAATTGAGACAGCAAGTTAGGAATATTACAAAATAAACGGAAGACCAATAACACTTAGAAAATGAAAAGGGGCCAGGAGCCAACAAAAATGGTACATGCATATGAGGACAGTACATGGAATAATCTAAGTGATACATACACAAGAATAACAATAGATCATTGCTTGGAACTGAGAACTTCAATAATAAGCATGGAATGTTCATTAGCCTTTCGAAATATTGTTACTATTAAAATGAAAATTTCTATATATATACAATTATTTTTATATAAACCACAGTAAAATTGGACATCAGTTAGCCATTTGTAAAAAAGGGAAAACAAATCCGAGGAACAATTACAGCCCCATCATAACATTTTTGACAGTCGTGTAGCGGGAACCAGAAGTAAAGCCACATCAAAATATCATTCTGACGAACATAAACAAAACATTAAATTGTAATATTTGGTTTAGCTGTAGCCATAAGTAAAGCAACACCAACTTATCATCTTAGAGAACCAAAACATCATTTTAAAATTGTGATAGTTACATAGCTGGAACCAGGAAAAAAAATGAACATTATATTATCATTCTAAAAGAATAGGAATAACATTATAGCTAGTCAATTATGAGAACAAAATTAGTGAACCGAGGAAATAACAATTAGAATGAGGGGGGTTGATACTTTCACCCTCCCTCTTAACCCAATCCTAACATCTCTTATGATGTAGTCTTATTACTTGGACTCTAAAAAAATAAAAACTTCCAGTGATGAAGCATCACACTAGATAGAATTTCAAAGGCGCACAAGAGTAGTTTCCCTGACTGAAGTTGGGTTCCAAAGTGACCAAGGCACAAAAAAAGTGGACATAGAAACAAATATAGGTACCATAGCAAGATCAATGCAGGAGGTACTTACTTGTAGCAACATAAAGGGAGGGAAGGTGAGAAAACTTTACGCCAATTTCCAAGAGAAGCCACGATAGGGGAAATTGCACAATAATTAAATACATGTCCCAAAATCTAGCCAAGTAAGGGATTAGGATATCTACAATAATAAAACTAGAGGAAGGAATGAAAGAAGAAAAGAAAACACAAACAATAATAAATTACCTCTATAGAAGCGATTGTTGAACTGGGTAATTATTGGCTACCTACGACCAGAAACACGCATTAAAACCCTAATGAGAAATATAGTTAAAAAAATGAGAGTCATAAAAAATACAAGTTATTGTATCATTTGATGACCAAAAAAAACATAACTCACCCTCACTAATTAGTAGCTGGTGAAACTCTTCTCTAGAAACAAGATTCTTATGAGCAGGTAACTAGCTAAAAGCAAGATGTAGCTGGACACCAGATCCAAGCCACCGAGAAAGTTGAGGAAAAGGTTAATCGCTTTAGCAAAAACAAATGCAAAAATGGTGGTTGGCACCTTGGACCAAAGATGAAGCATAATGATACATGCTGAGGGTTCGATAACTTTAAATCCCTAGTAGGAAGGATGAACATCATTTATGAAGGAAAAAGATGTGACCGAGAGTAGCAATAAACCCTTACGTATAGTGTTGGAAACAATCAGGAAAAAAATCAAAAGGGATAAGGTTAAAAGGGTAGATATTTACTTGAGATGGCAATGGCCACGAGAAGGGAACTGGAAAATTAGCTAGAGAGTGTCAGAGTCACCATGAAATGCACAAGGAAGAGCCAAGTATCACCTATGTGACCTCCAACAATAATAGCCAAAAGAACTCAAAAAGAAAAGTGAAAGAGTGGAGTTAGGATTAGGGTCATTCCAAGACAAGAAATATTGTATATCTACTTACACGAGATATACACCATTAATTCTAGTCCTCTCCCTAAAAAGTCAGACATGTTAGTGATGGGGTGGAAGGCCATGTGATGGTAGATGATGTGTAAATAGATGAGTTGTGGATTTGGGAGGTGTTACCACCAACTGGAGTGCGTGGTCAACATTTTAACCCTTACCCTCACCTCCAAATAATCAATCATGTCCACACCCTAGCCTTAGAGTTAGTGTGATGGGTTGTAAATATAATGTTGTCAATTGCAAGAGCCACTTAGATAAAAGGGTGGAAAGTGGACCAAGGTGTCTCTTGATTAAAATTTAAATTCTAAACTCAACCTTAATATAAGTTAAAGGTTATGTGGGCTATCATGGTAATGAGACTAGTAAACTTTAGATTATTTTCCTTTTCACTTTAGACAGTAGTAGAATCAAGAATTACTCTATTATTTTATGTGATTTTTTTGTTTGTTTGGTGCATGTGATGAACACTTTAATTCTTTAATGTATTAAATGAGGTGAGTGAGAAATGGTATAAGAGCTCTAGTTACTACACTTGGCCTTGAAGGCACCATCCTAGGAAATATAATAATAAATATTATAATTCGCTAACTATGATTATATCATTCATAAGGTATTTAGGTGGACTCAACTACAATAGAATGGTGAAAATATCTCCTCCAACGAATATGGGCCCTGGGGATTTGTATGTTGAATTGGTGGAAGGTAGCACTTTACTCGCCTCTAAGCTATTTGATATAGTGAAGAATATGCAATAAGAAATATTAAAACTTTGGTGTAGTAATGAACAATTATTGAGGGCCAATGCAGAGCAGGAGAGAATGATCAGAGAATGGTCAGAAAAACACAACCATAGAAGCACTGATTCAGAAGGATAGAAAAGGAAAAATAATGAAACAAAACTTGAAAATCAAAAGGTGGAGGGGAGTAAGGTCAGAGATCCCTAAAGGTACATAAAGGAAACAAGGAGGTCAACTTACATGGTGAGTTCAGGAAGATTAAGCCGCCTACTTTTGATGGGGAGAAAGAGGAAGATGCGGAGGCTTGGCTACTAAGTATGATTAAATATTTTCAAGTGTATGAATATGAGAGTAATTTGAAGGCCCATCTGGGCATCTATCAGCTGCAAGGTAAAGCTACCTTGTGGTGGGAGGAAGTAAAAAGCATATATATGCGAGAAGAAAAGATAGTTCCCTAGGAGGAATTTGAGAAACAATTTAAGTCTCGTTATCTTACTCAGCGTTATTATGATGATTGTGCCAAGGAATTCCATGAATTAAAGTTTGGGCAACTATTAATGGATGGATTCATCGCAAAGTTCACCAATCTACTATGATATGTACCTTATCTTAAAGAAGAAAAGGCCAACATACAACATTTCCTAAACTATTTACTTGCCTCTTATAAAGAGATAATTGAGTTTGATTAGCCTAAAACAATGGATGAAGTAGTGAGAAAGGCAAGGTTGTGCTATCAATAGTTCAAGAACACAATGAAGATTGGAAAGGCATGGAAAAATAAGGATAAGATAAAGAAGGAAGGGAATTTTAAAAGGAAGAAGCCCTCTTACCTTAAGATTTTTGGTAAGGATCATCAAAGGAAGAAGTTGATGAAAGGAAATGCACCTCCCTCGACACAATCCTACATTGGATCAAAACCTAGAACTGAACAACAAGAATAATAGTGGCATAAAATATAAAGGACCATTAAAATGTTGGGGTTGTGGTGAGGCACACCTACTAAGGGTTTTCCCAAATAACGCCATATATGTCCAGAATATTCAGGCAATCCAAGAGGCAACAATAGTAAATGACGTTGCTTGGAGTATTCCCAGAATAAGTGCAACAATAGAAGATAGGCAAGTCGAGCATCAATCCACCATGATTGAAATCGAAGCGACTATACTAAACCAAGTTGTGTATGTTTTAATTGATCCAAGGGCTAGTCTAATTTATATCCGCCCCCAAGTTGTAGAAAAGTGTAATTTAAAAACTGAAAACTTCAAGAATGCTTGGTTGGTCTAGCTAGAAACTAGTGCTAAAAGAAGGGTCACCAGTAAAATTAAACAATGTATTATTAACTTAAACAATTATTATAAAACAAAAGATTTAAATATTCTTTCGTGGGGGTCTTATGATGTGATAACATGCATGGATTGGTTAGAAAAAGAAGATGTTGTCATAAACTTCCTAGAGAAAACAGTACAATATGTAAGTTCAGGTGGACAGATTTACATAATCAAGGGGGAACAAAAACCAATATCATTTTGACAAATTACAACATTATAGCTAAAACAAATTTCTAGGAAAGGGTGTTAGTTGTATATGGTACAGGTGGAAACTAGTGAACAATTAACCGAGAAAGAAAAAATAAACAATTTATTGGTTATTAGGGAGTTTCAAGATGTTTTTATGGAAGAATTCTTAGATTACCCCCACATAGAGATATATATTTCACCATTGACTTGGTTCAAGATGCAACTACGATGTCTAGAGCATCGTATAGGATGATTACACCATAATTATTGGAATTAAAAATGCAGTTATAGGAGCTGTTGAATAAGGTGTATATCAGGTCTAGTATCTCATTGCAGGGGGCACCGGTACTCTTTGTTAAGAAAAAATATTACACCCTTAGAATGTGTATTGATTACCGTCAGTTTAACAAGTTAACAGTAAGAAACAAATACCCATTGCCTCGAATAGATGATCTGTTTGATCAGGCGAGAGAGGCAACCACATTCTCAAAAATTCACTTAAGAAATAGATATCACCATTTATGTATCAAGAATGAGGATATATATAAGATAGCCTTAGAACTAGATATAGCCATTATGATTTTGTGATATTGCCTTTCAATCTCATAAACACACCAACAACTTTAATGTGCCTAATGAATAACATACTTCATCCTTACCTTGATAAGTTCGTACTAATATTTATAGAAGATATTTTAATATATTCAAGGAACGAGGAGGAACAAAAAGAGCATTTGAGGATAATGTTGCAGACCTTCAGGTGGCATTACTTGTATATAAAACTCAGTAAGTGTGATTTTTACAAAGACATGATACAATATATGGGGCATATTATTTCTAAGGAAGGATTAGTTGTAGATGTATAGAATGTTAAGGCCATCATGAATTTTCCTACACCAAAGGATGTATAAGCAGTAGGTTCATTTAAAGGAATTTATGGATACTATCATAGATTTATATAAACCTTTTCTAAGCTGGCCTATCCTATCACCACTTTGCAGAAAAAGGGTATAAAATTTGAATGCACAACCAAGTGTCAAGAAATCTTTAATAAGCTAAAAAAATTATTAACCAAAACACCTATACTAAAAATTGCAAACCCTAATAAACCATTCATGGTATACACAGATGCTTGTTTGGAGGGTCTTGGAGGAGTATTAATTCAAGACAGTGTGGTAATAGCCTATGGGTCCAAAAATCTTAAATTACATGAGCATAATTATGGAGTGTATGACTTGGAACTGGCAACGGTAATACATGTGCTGAAACCATGGAGACACTACCTAGGGAAAAACTTTACCTTGGTGACTAATCACATCAATTTAAAATATTTCTTCAGCCAACCCAACTTAAATGTAAGGAAATCGAGGTGGCTCACATTCATTAGTGACTTCGAATTTGAAATAAAACATATAAAAGGGAAGGAAAACAAATTGGATGATTCTCTAAACAAACATGCACATACGGTATTGGGAATATTCATTAGTAAAGTGAGTACATATTTTATAGAACAAGTTATGTTGTCAATACCCCAAGACATTCTACATGAGGAATTTCACTATAAATTACAACAAAATGAAGTTCTAGGATATGTAGAGACTATAGAAATATTACTCACATACAGAAATAGGATATATATTGCTAATGTGAGTACATTTAAGAAGACAATAGTAGATGAATATCACAAGAGACCTTATGTAGGTCATCCTGGATGCCAGAAAATGTTGCACTAAAAATTAATTTATTTTGGCCAGGTATGAAAAGCGATGTGGAAAAATATTTAACGAAAAGCATGGAATTCTAGCAAGTTAAAGTAGAACATCATCATCCAACTAGTGTAACACCCTCCTCCCACATCTACCCAAGCAACTGGCTAGCTGGAATAAATATGTGAAGAGAGGCCACTATGATATGGTTCGACCTCCTAAGTCACATTAAGGAAGTGGAACTGATGGAAACACACCATAAAGAGATTCAACATCAACATTAGGACCCTCACGAACCAAATCCAACCTTGCTGGCAATGAGCCCCTCGATCCCACTGAGATTTTGGACCACTTGACTTTTGGATGCTCTCATGGTATGGACATGCTAGCATCTAGGGACCTCTGGATGCTCTCACAGGCCTCTAAGCCAATGTCCATGTGCTATTTTACTTATTTCTATGCTAGCTTCCTGAGGATTTAAGCCACATTTTCATGTCTAGAGCCTAGGTCGTTGCCGAGAATTGAATGACACCTTCAAAAAAAGTAAGATAACATGGAA
The DNA here is from genome assembly GCA_000404065.3 of Pinus taeda. Classification (NCBI taxonomy): domain Eukaryota; kingdom Viridiplantae; phylum Streptophyta; class Pinopsida; order Pinales; family Pinaceae; genus Pinus; species Pinus taeda. The sequence continues at coordinate 56,764 of APFE030231639.1, forward strand.
ATAATAGTATTAATGCAATTACTTGAATAATACCTTGACTAGATCCCTATTAGCCATGACATGAATTTCTTCAAACATATTACAGATATGTAATCTACAGGTATAAATAATATATCTAAGCAAAGGGGTATCATACTTACTTGATAATTGCTAAGAAACATTGATGCCTCAACACATCAACTACCAGTTCATCCCTTAGATCATAGAGACATTGTTTGTTCATTTACAAGTAAAAACATGATGAGAGCCATACATAACTAATGTCATAGAATTATATATATATATATATATATATATATATATATATATAATATATATGTGTAATCACCACCATATAAACCACATATAACAAGTATAATACTCATAGGGTTACAAGGAGAAAAAACCTCATATTGATGATGCAAAATCCAAACTTCAAATGGGACTACCATGTTCCGCCTGACCATACAAAGGATGTGCCAAATCTATTTTCATCCATTAACCCTAGTGCCATATTCCAAACATGAATGTGGGATCCCATAAAACACATCAATCCAAAACCATCCAGGGGTTCCATAGGCTAACCGCCTCAACCCATAAAATAGTTATTCTACCTCATGGTCGAGCATCACCAAAACCATCATCAGATCAATCTCTATCCCAGCCTTCCAGGGCTCTAGAGTTTTGTTCCAACCAAAGCTTGGGGACTAGTAACTCAAGCGACAACTATCATTAAACTCCAGAGTGTTTATCCAACCAAGGCTCCAGGACTAGTAACTCAACCCACAAAGGGCTCTAGAGAATTTGTCTAACCAAGGCTACGATACTAGTAACTCAACTGAAGTTGTTACAGGGCTCTAGAGCGTTTATCCAACCAAGGCTCTAAGAACTAGTAACTCAACCCAAGCTAACAAAATGTGAGAACCAACCAAAACAAAACAACGAAATAAACCCACAATCTCCATGGATATCCAAGAAATGGCAAGGCTAGGCAATCCACTATCAATCCAGGAAATCCTTCATGCCAGTGACAGATGATGACCAATAATGCACATGAATATCCGATGCATGCCAACACCATTGATGAAAAAATGCATGCAACTTGGTACCTGCTAGCAAATCCCATTGTAGCTTCTGATCTCAATGTCCTCTTATGATTTCCTGCTCTTCCTTTACCTTCTTTCTCCAAAAGTCCAAGTATGCGATACCCTCCAAAACTACTCCAGGAAAACTCTAAGTATCCAAGAGTGTGTGAGAGAGAGAGAATAATGAGAGGGCTCCAACTCTATACTAAGAAAATGTTACCAACTCATCTCAAAAATGTTTTTATGAATGAGACCTCTATTTCCTTCAATTTCCATTATTTCGCTTCAATTTCCTCCTCACATGCAATTTGTGACCTTTCACCTCCATTTTCTCCTAATTTCCATTATTTTCATAAATAAATGTGTTGAAAATTCCATTTTTCCTTTCCAAAGCCTTAGCCATTTCCTTTACCACTTTCCTTAGCCATTAAACAACCACAATTGATCCCCATCACTATGATTTTTCCCAACTTTCAACTTGGAATAAGTGTCCCATCAAGGATGGTTATTATTTTTCCTTTATTAACTTTTATTACATGGAATGTTCACCAGTGATGTCACAACTTGGTTGCCAAAACCGCTACCTATACCTGAGTGGAAGTGGGAAACCATTTCAGTAGACTTTATTACCAAACCACCACAAAAAAATGTCAGCATGACTATATCATGGTGGTAGTAGATGTTTTAACTAAGGTAGCTCACTTTATACTGGTACAATCCACCTTTGGGACTTCTCAAATTGCTAGTATTTTTATGAAAGACATATTTCGTCTACATGGGGTACCTAAAGTAATTGTATCAAATAGAGACATTAAATTTAAATCTAAGTTATGGGAGGCACCATTTGGGGGCATGGGTACACAGTTGAATTTTAGCACCGCATATCACCCACAAACTGATGGTCAAACAGAAAGGACAAATTAGAATCTTGAAAATATCTTAAGAATGTATGTTATGCAACATCCCACCAAATAGGAAGATTTTTTGCACTTAGCAGAGTTTACATAGAACAATAGCTATCAAGCTACTATTAAGATGAGTCCTTTTGAAGCATTGTATGGAAGTAAATTTGATATGCCCCTTAGTTGGAAACAACCAAAAGATAAATTCATATTGGGACTAGATGCATTACAGGAAATGGAGCATATGGTGCGGAAGATATGCCAAAATATTAAAGTATCTCAAGACCCAAAAATACATTATTCAGACAATAAAGGGTGCATAAGGAATTCAACATTGGGGACCATGTATTTTTGTAGGTAAAACCCACGAACAGCTACACTACGAACAAGAACTTGGGCCAAGTTGTCACCATGTTACTGTGGACCTTTTGAAATCTTAGACAAAATTGTGCAGTAGCTTACCAACTAGATCTGCCCAATCATATTAAAGTGCATAATGTATTTCATGTATCTTACTAAAAAATATTGACAATTCTCATGTGGTTGGCTAGAACGTAATGTAGGTGGAACCCGAAGGAGACTTCCTACCAGAGGCACTCTGTATTTTGGATCGAAGAGAGACTGTGCTACTGAATCAAGTCATCACTGAGGTTAAAGTGCAATGGAAGCACTTTAATCCTGAGGAAGCTACATGGGAGTGGGAGGATACTATGAAGGAAGCATACGCAGTGTTATTTTGATAAGAGGTGTGTGGATAAATAAAAACACTGAGGACAATGTTATTTTGAGAGGGGGAAAATGTGACACCCCTCCGTTGTTATGTAAATATTTTTGTATTGGTTATTATTAGACTATTGTTATAGGTGGCCACCGAACCACAGGAAAAGAACTCGATGTTAAAATGATATTTTGAATAAATAAAAATTAAGAGCTAAAGCTCGATAATGTGGGAAAGAGAATCCTCCTAAATCTGAAAAAAAAAAAAATATTCAAATTATTATATACTTAGTTCAAGATAAACACTGAGGCAAAAGCTATGTGGGAGAGAAAAACATATTTTTTCTTTAAAAAAGAAGAGGAAAAAACCTAGGCTAAGGGATAAGCAGAACCCTCAAAGGCATGATGCTGCCAAAGAAACATTTATTTAAAATCATGTATATAATACTTGATTGTGAACTTGCAAGAGGTTGTTGATTCTAGGCAAGGAACTTCTCAACTCGAGTGGAACCAAAGGATTTGGTTGAAAGTTGGGAGGAATATAATTTTCCAATTGCATTTTCTAGTGAGGGTTTTGGTTAGAGGTTTCTTTATTATTGTTATTCCAAAACAATTTTTATTATACATCTAGAATTATGAGAAAGAAATGAGTTTGATCTCTATGATGTTGACAGAGGTTAGTTTATTACTACAATATTAATAACTTGGTGAACATAATGATCTTACGGGTGAATTGTCACTATGGTTACCATAAATGTACTAGATAACAGAAGTTGGTATTAGTTTTGTGCGCATATTAGATGTGCATAAACGAAATTAATAAACAAATTTATATACTTGAGTTTTTTCTTATATGTAACAAATGAATATTTAGTATTGTGTACACATAAGATGTGTGTAAGTGAATGGATAAACAAATTTTGATATTGTGCCTTATCTTACATTTATTAGATGAATATTTCTAAAGATTGGCTGCAATAATTGTGAATTGAAATGAATTATAGAGTTGCTTACATCAAGCTATTTACTTGACTTTTAAGATAAGTTATTCACAGTAAAATTATTAAAATGCATATATTATACCTAGCCCCCAGCTGATGTAATGATCAGGTAACATACCTGGTTGTGGATCTATGCACACCATAAAATTATGAGTGAGAGGATAAAGACACTTACTTTGAATAGGAAGGATATGTGATACCCATTGTGGTTAAGGCAGGGCTTAGGTGATTAAAGCTTTGTTGTCTGCATGGGGTAGAAAGATTAATACTGAAGGAACCCTAACTAGCGGAGACATTGGTAAAAGAGTAGTTCTAGAAGAATAATGTAAGGAGGGGGTCTCCTGTAAGCCTCCCTTTTCATCTCAAAGTGATATGAGTTGATTTCTATAGGGTATAGTGCTTTAGTTGGAAGCCAGAATTTTGTGATAGAATTAAGTCGAAGACACAAGGTAGAGATGGTCATACGTCTGAGGAATAAGGTCAAAGGATTTTGCAAGATAAAAAATTGAACTAGTTATATTCAAGAATTAAACGTATTCGTTCATTGAAGTTAAAGGAAGAGTACCTTAAAAGTGTGCAAATTTCCATATGTGTTGGAAAGTAATTAATTACTTCATACACAAACAATATTTTCCATATTTCTAAACAACAACATATTCAAATCATAGGCAATAGATAATCCCATTTACGAATAATTATTAGTCCCTGCCTTCGGCATAGAAGGGACTATAGTGATCGATCGATCGTTTGACCGCCTATTAATTGATCAATTGACCCCTTTTTTTTGGTTTTCTTGTATTTTAACCAAAGTTTAATCGTAACAATTTTATTCACGTAAATTTTAGCCAAATCTTTAATATTGAAAGCATTCTACTTCTTATTACAGGCTTCACGTGGCCCTATGCAATAAAATTGTGGCAATACCATTGCCAATTTCTTTATTTCAAAGTTTTTGCAATTTATTTATATCAAAGCTTTTGCAGCCAGCCAATATACTTCGAGGCCCTTTCGAGGTCCTTTCCACATGTCTATCAAGGCCCCTTCCACATGGATATTAACATTCAAGGCCCCTTCCACATGGTTATTAGCATGCAACTCTCGTATGGTAAAAGATACTCGGCGCAGAAGGCTCAAGCACAAACTAGGACCACTCCTTTAGTATTTCGTAGTCGTTTTGTCGCTGCCTGCCTAGAAGAGTCTGCAAGATTTCAATTCTAGCCTTTGGACGTGCTCTGTTATCTACACGCTTTGGTATCTACTTACCCTCTCGTATCTATTTGTTCTGGTAAGCAGTTCATAGCTAGTTGCACCACGAAAAGGTAGTGGCATTGTAGTTTGCGACCTGACAGATGCGTAGATAAATATATTGTGAAAACATTGTGCTGAGCGATGTGTTTGGTATGGCTTGCTAATGCTAGAAACTGTGTTTTAGCAAGGGACTCTAAATTAATAGGGTAAAAGTTCATATGCAAATATTATTGTCATATTCAATGGACATCATAATATTCGATAGACATGATGTGAAAATAGTAAGACTATGCACAATGCAAAATCTAAACTAAACAAACAAAAAGAACAAAAAAATACTATTTTGCGAGTTTCATCTAGGTTTATAAACCTTACAAAGATAATTAACCATAACGCAGACAAAATAAATGTACGCGGATTCCTTTGTTTTCGTCCGGTCTTTGTAGATTAGTAGTCATCAACTTCTTTTTATCACTCTCCCCTGAAGTAAACAATTTTTTCATGAGACTATTGGTTGAATCGCCAACGAATTGTTCTAAAGGCCATCTCATGCCCGCACAGAACTTTAAAATCTATAGTGCATAATTAATAAAACAATTTCAGATCATATATCCGTCCGAAGAATTAATCTTTAAGATCTTTATGGAAATTATCTACAATGTTAAATTCCATTACTTCTCTTAGGATTAGAGGTATTTCAAGCTCCGGTTTCAAGTTTGAAGAGCTTCTCAACAACTTAGTTGATTTAACTATTCTTTGAAAGGACAGAAATTAGAAAATTCTGTATGGCCTACTGTCTATAAAGCCTTAAAAAAGTTAAACAACATTTTTGTGGGACTCAAGAAGATTTAAAACAATTTATGAGAAAATATACCTCCCAAGAAACAAGCTTCCAGTTCTTAATTGAAATTATCTACAATTTTCAATTCCATTACCTTGCCGAGGACAACCTTCAATTCTGAAGAGCTTCACAATAACTTAGCGGATTTAACCGTAATATGAAAATGCAAAAAATAAAAGATTTTGCATGGTGTCATGGTATATAAAGCTTAAAAAAAATTATATGACATTTTTTGTCACTAATTTCTAGGGATTCAATAAAAATTTAAAGTAATTTTTTTGTTCTAAAATCTTCTAGAACTAATCATGGAGTAAGAAAAGACAGAATACTCGCTGAACAAAATAAATTTGGGTGTATGATGCTAACCAACATTGTTTCTATAACTAAAACTAACCACAAATTAAACCTTAATCTAATAAGATAAGAGTTAGTATTAAAACCTTAGGGGAGCAGAGGTAGCGCAACAAAGCTCCTTGAAACCTCGTACTCTTGGGATGGGGAAATTATTTCAGTATAAAATTGCTATATCTGTACTTTACTGAACGATCTTTCTAGTTAGGTGAGCCCCTACTAATGACATTGGGTTCATTCATGATTTCATGACTGCAGTGTGTCTTGCTAGGAAAAAGAGTAAAAAGAAACCAGCTCTAAGTGTCAATATTGGTTGATAGAGGTGTTGCTCAGAGCTTGTATCCATGCTTCTAAAGGAAACCCTAACAAGCAGTGTGAAACCTTGATTATCTGGTTGTGGCTGGCAGAGCTCATGAATGGAGGCTCGACAGTTCGAAAATTATGTGTGACCTGAACGGATCTAGGCACGACGTTGATGAGCCGAGAGTTTGGCCGTAGTGATGAGCAAAATGACCTAATATACATCTCCAAGGAAACTGCCACTGAAAAAAGCCCTCTGAAAAGATAGGAAAAACAACAGTGTTAAATTTCAGAAAGGGAAAAAGAACAAGGGACAAGAAATTCTTGTAACTAGGTTGGATATTTTACAAAGAAACTTGCCCAAGCTATTGGGGCCATGGATTTTTGTGGAGGAAGGAACTATTAGAGAGAAAAAAGGTTGTCTCTGTGAAAATGTGTTCAGTGAAAGGCCTTGATTTTAAGCAAATGAAGGAAAAAACCCTTTGGTGGTAAAGAAATGAAGACGCTGATCTCTGAGCATCGCTGTGGTTGGAAGGTTGTGCAAATGGGCAGCCTGGGTGGGAAGAGCGGAGAAGGGTGCGAGGTAAACTGCTGATGTATGCTTTGCACCATTCGATGGAGTTGTGGACAGGTGTGTCGTTGAGATCGCTGTCGCTCACCTAAAGGATGGTCTCCTGGTGTTGAAAATCCCTGTTAAAAATCCCTTGTAAAAGTGCAGAGCCGAAATCACAGCTCGACAACCGACAATAGCCAATGCCCGACCTCATTCAATTTGCAGAGAGATCAGTGTTAAGTGTCACTTGTGCATAGTTCACATGTGGCATGGGGTGTTGAGTTATGGAAAAGGAGGGACAAGCAGTGATTTATATTTCATTCAATTGTTAAATTTTATTATGCCACGATCTCTGCATGTATTACAGTGGTATATTTCTAAATTTTGTTTTGAATAACACAATAAATATTACTCCATTGTTTAATTTATTAAGTCGTGGAGTGATATTACATTACAACCATCACTCATTTTAACGATTGGTGTCAGGTTTGGCATGCCACCTGTCTCCTTACCACATTGTTTTATAGCGTGTGTCCACTTCACCCTTTTCACATTGTGGTCACGAGAACTTTGCAACCTGATTGATTTGATCAGATCCCAGTCGAAGGGTTACCTCAGCAAATGTAAAATATCTATGAAGAAAATCAATCCTTCCAGAAGTCATATATAGTATAGAGCCAAGTTGATTAGAAGTCCCATGTATATTTCATAGAGTTGAACTCATGATGTTCAAGAACATCAAAGTTATATGTCAACAAAGTACAAGAAAAGATGCAAATTTGTTGTCCAAACAAGTTTTTAAGACCTTTGAAGGTGGTCTCTAGTCATACCTCTGTTTTAGGACCTAAAGCTGACTTCTAAATGTGTAATTCAAGGTTTGAATTACTTGACTTGTCTGAGAATCGAAAAATAAATAGATACAAAATTCATAGTTTGAGTATCTAGAAATACATAATAAATAAATACAAAATTTTATAATTTGAGAAGCCAAAAATGCAGTTTAATAAGTTCCCCATCTTTTCCTGACTACCTGAAAAGGTAAGGAAACCAGATTACAAAAGTATTTAAATACTTATAAAAAAAGTTCTCTAAGATAAGAGACAACCGTGGAAATTAAATTCAATTAAAACTTCTAACAGATACAGATCCACCATGCATATAACGCAGTTTGCCCAAATTATTGAATTGAGTACAAATGGATTTGTCAAACACAAAAAGCTTCCAAACGACTCGAGCAAGTAATTAGTATATTATTTGATTTCAAGCCCTGCAGGGACTACCGCCGCTTGCGGATCTTGTTTTAACAAGAGTTTATGTTTAACAATGTCTAAGTAACATTAAATTCATTTAAAAAATTGAGTAAAATAACGAAATTCGTTGGAGAACAAGTTAAACTGAATATGATTTTGAACAATTATGAGAACCACAGAAAGTCAAGAAGACTCGATTTCCAAAAGGAGTAAAGAAATTTAGTCAGCCTAGTGTACTCTACTTCAAATGCAGGTATTTGGAATGCTAGTAGAAGTGAACACCATTCAATAGTTAAACAAAAATTCAGATATTTAGTTAGGAATATTCCAAAATAAATGGAAGAACATTGACAACCAGAAAATGAAAATGGGTCAGGAGCTAGCTAAAATGGTACATACATATGAAGACAGTATATGGAATAATCTGAGTGATACATACACAAGCATAACTACAAATTATTTCTTGGAACAAAGAACTCCAAAAATAAGAATGGAACCTTCATTAGCATTGAACAATACAACAATACTCTATTAAAACAAAAGAATGTATATATATACAATTATTTTTATATAAACCACATTAAAATTATATATCTGTTAACCGTTAGAGAAAAGGGAAAAACAAACCCAGGGAATAATTGCAACCCCGTCATAACATTTCTAATAGTTGTCTAGCCAGAACCAGAAGTAAAGCCACACCGAAATATCATTCTGTAATATCCCTATCATAAATAACCGTAACCCTGCGTAAAAGTAATTCAATATTACGAATCAGTTATTAACTGATTCTTGGCTGTTGTGGAACCGAAAAAGAATGAAGGAAACGAGGGAAGGCACGGAGCATATGGGGAGAAAGGTAAGAGCGGAAGCCATGACTATTCCGGGAGAAATTATCAAGAACTCAGTTGTTGAACAAAGAAGTGGGGAATGAAGTCTTGCTGCCTTCCAAAACTCTTCTCGATCTAGTAATGGCATTACATATTGTCAAGAAAGATGCCTATGATGTTGCTGGGAGCTTAACCTCCCTTCTATCCTCCCTTCGCCTCGCTCTGTCTCAGGTTTCCGACAGCTCTATAGATCACATGAGGTGCTACAATGATGTTGCAGGCCAAGTGCAAGAATTCGCACCTGATGCAGCACATGGGAAGTTTATCGGTTCAACTATTGTCTCCTAATGGTGGTCAGCGGGAAGAGATGTCTTGTCTTCAATATTTTCCACTGGTTAGAAGGGACACTATTGGGTGTTAAGTAGAGGAGTACGTATAGTGAGCCGAGAAGCATGTTCCATTATTTACACTGTCAAATGCGCGCCATTAGTTCGTGGAGTGCCATTTAAAATCTGCAATTCTGCCTGTTGGAGTGAGGCAAAAGTACAGATAAGTAACTTGCAAATTCAAATTACGCGTTTATTCACTTGCTTTCTGAAAAGATAAGTATAAATATATTATTTGCATTTTATTTCTTTAAAAGAAAAGATGCAATATGAATAATTATTGCACATAAAATTGAAGTAAATGGTTATTCTTCAATTAAGATTGGAGCAATTTTTATGAGAGTGCGTTAAAGATATTTGACAAATTCTAGAGAAACATAAGTACACATGTTATTTAGATTCCATTTCTTGAAAAGAAAATAGGCAATATGCACACAGAATTTAAGTAAATGTGTAGATTTTATTACAAAGATTACATGTGAATCTTGTGTGTTAAAAACTAAGTAGATTTGTCATTTTCTTGGAATAAAATCCTTGCAAAATATAGCCCAAAATATCTTATTGAGAAAAGAAGATGAGGCATATAAATGTCTTGAGGACATAGCGTGAAAAGTGGCCAAGTTTTCTTGAATTAAAATATGCATTTCTATTTAATAAAAGGTTTTTTTTGAAAAGATATATATGCTAATTGCATTATGATTCTAGCTAGTTTCTAAGTTCTAGTAAAATAACTATGCATTACATGCATGATAGAGATAGCTAACCATGTGCTTCTAGGCACATAGATATTCTCTTCTAACTTTCTTGAAGAAAGAGTATGTGTTATATACACATAAATATAGTTTCATTTTAGAAAAGTGTGTATAATCCATGTATGAAAATGATGGCTTTTATGTGAAATCTTTTGAAACAAAATAGAGTTTCCTACTCTTAAAAGACATATGAATAGTGTTCATATCATATCAAGAACCCTACTTGTTTCATGAAAAGATTATGTGCATTGAAGTAAAAGTAATTGTGTTAAGAAAGACACATGTTGCATGCACGTAAGGGTAGCTATTGTGATTTTGTGTGTACATAGAGAAAGTGGTCATGTTAAATTTCTTGAAAAATATAATCTCTTGAAAGATTGTCTTGTTAGATGAGCTGTGTTGACTTCTTGATTTTGATGCATAAAGGGTAAGTTAACCTTGTTTTTGTATGTTGATTTTTATGCATAAAGATGGATATCTTTAATAATTTCTCGAAAGGGAAGCTTGAGAATCCTTCATATAGGAATATAGTGAGATGAGGTTATAATGAGTTACCTTAAGAAAGAATTATGTAATTGTTTACATGAAATGTTGATAGAATTCTAGAAAAGGGATTATGTATTGCATACTTTCAAGGAGGGCTCTTATGATGGCTCTTATGATAAGCTACTGTATGCATAAAGAATAGTCAATGTGTTCTAAAGATATATTCTTTGTATGGCTAGAAGAACTATTGGGCCATATTTCTTTAGGAAAATGTTAGGTGAATACTATTATGCCCACATAACTATTATCTTAGCTTCTTGTTGAATGAGATGTGTATGCACACGAGATTTGTGTTAGCTTTCTTTAGAAAGGATATATATTCGCATGCAGGAAAAGACTACAGGTTGTGTGAGAATGCTTTATATATTCGCATGCATCAAAAGTGATAGCTAAGGGACTAGTTCTTTTGAAAAAGTTTATGTAAATTTTCATGCAAGAAGATTATAACTGGTATTTTAGTTAGTCCCTTCAAAGGAAAGCCTTAGTGCTTGTGCCCTTTAAGAATATGTGCAGTGCTAGTTAATATGATTATTTATAAATGTAATCAATAATGAGAACATGGACTTGTAAACTAATGTGTTATATGTTTTCAAGGGAAACATGGACTTGTAAAACTAATGGTTAGTTCCCTTGAAGAGAAATATGCATTAGTGTGAATAACCATTGTGAAAAGTAGAATAAGAATTTACTTGAAGATATGCACTAGTTAATTAGTATGTTATGCTTGCTTATGCAGATGAGTAGATGTTAAAAGATCTCTTTTAGAGGTTGATTTTGATTCATTAATATGGTATCTAATATTGTTGTCAAAGCTTGTTGATGACAGCATTGACAGGAAACGATGACGGTTGGTGCCAAAGAAAAGTGATGTTTAACATTGTGGCATTAACGGGCCATGCAAATGAGGTAGAGTTGCGGGATCGTCCATTTCTAGAACAATCATGCCACAAGGAATGTTGCATGTGGCGGTATGTAAGGAAAGGGTTTCATGGAAAATGTATTAGCTTTTAGCTAGTTATGTAATAACTTAATGATAATTCATTGTAATGATTTTTATAACAATGGTTAAGGGATGAAATCACTTATAAGCCATTGAGTGAGGGGTGAAATCCCTCACGAGCGTTTAATTAATAAAATTAAACGTTTGCTGGTTTTCACCCTACAGGGTTTCCAGGGTATATTGGTGTTCAATGGTGTGATTGCCTTTTGTGTCAGTTTGATGATGGTGAATCCTTGATGTTGATGGTTCTTTATTTGATGGCATGATCATATTGTCCAAGTAGGAGATTAATTAATATGTTTATGGAAATCATGAAATGGATTCAAGGATTCATGAGACAGTTTATGTTATTACACTACCACAGTGGTGGTTAAAGGTTATGCAATGGTTATGTAACTTACTGTATTTGATGGCAATTTACTTGATGTACTAATGAATATTATATCTAATGGTTAATGATGAATTGTGGAGTTGTGAATTGGATAATTACTTGTGCTAATTTGTATAAAAAAAATTCTAACTCCGTACTTTTACATGCGAGGTTACCGGGGTATGTTACAAGTGGTATCAGAGCTAAAGGTTGCAGTACTGGCACCTTTGGGAATTGGTAAGCAGAAAAGACATTGAGGTACGCCCCAGTGGCATTAACTCAGGTATGTGTTTAACCATTCACATATTGATTTGTGTAGTACACTACCTTCGACATGATATGTGTGAATCATGTTTATAACTGCTTTGAGTAGTAAGTAATGAAGTTGTTGCGTAACTATGTTCATGACATTGGATTCCTGATGATGATAAAAGACAATGAAACTTTTGTCGCACTTAATAACAATATTGAACACTCATTACACTTATGAAAAATCTTGAACACTCATTGACGAAAGTGACAATCAATAACCCACTTTTGATTTGCAAATATGGCGATAACAATGATGTATTTATTAAACAGGATTGATGTTGCAATGAACTAATTTTAATGAGTCAATGCAATGAATGTAAAATACGGGGATGTCCTTTTGAAAAAAGGGGTTTAAAAAAAAAAAAAAAAAAAAAGACTGTGCAAGACAAACAGGGGCAAGAACCAGTGCATGCACAACGTCCACCTGAAGACAGTCATAAATATTTGCCAGTTGTGGTGTATGGAATAAATCTTCAAATGGAAATATGAAGACGGAGCCGGAGGAGGAAATAATTGGTACTTATGGCAATGCTTTGCACTTCAACCATCGTTTTGGACCCTTTGTACATGATTTCTCATCTGTGAGGCCCTCGTCGAGCTCCGTGGTGGTGTAGCATAATGAAGAGAAAGATTGAGGAGCGGTTTTGACATCGAGATCCTACGGTGTGGAGGCTGCCAGGAAAAAGATAAGTATCTTGCTCGATTCTCTTGAATTAAAATATGTGCATGTTATTATATTTACAATATTGCATTCTGAGAAGATAATTCTCATAATTTTTGTTCCTGGTTTTCCAGATTTGTAACTATCTATTTCTGTGCTATTTGATATGGATATTTTGGCACGCAGTAGAAAAATTTAACTGCTTGAATTGACTTGATTGTAATAACTAATTTTTGATTCAGTGTTGTCATAGATGCTTGAAGATGATTGGTAGTTGAGATTGGTTAGTATTGCATGACTAACCAATAGAACTTATATGCATTAATTGCATTAGATTTAGGATTATTACAATTCGTAAACAAGTGATGGTTGATTGATGTCACATGCATGGAATGTGTGTGACGATTTTATGAGAAAAGTTCTTAATTTCACTCACCATGAGAATGCTTCATGAATAGTGTATGCTTATGTCTTAATTATTTGAGATTCACTAGCATGGTATGTGTTTATGTTAATCATTACTAGTTGTGAGATAAAAATCCTTTGAGCCTCGATTTAATGATGGTTGAATTTATCTCTACTATGGGAATGACGGATTCTTATGCATGTTGCATTCTAGTGTGAAGTTAATTGTAGAGGCACGTTCAGTGGGTAACATTTCTAGGACCCATTCATGGTAGAATTACATATGACAATTATTCACAAATAGATTACCTGTGTTAATAAAGTTATTAGTAAACTCTAACTACCTTCCCCAACTATAGGTGCTTTCAAAGGAAAAAGGAAGCAAGGAGAAGGGAGAAGACCATGTTGTAGGGACAGATGGAAAAGGGAAAATAATCGCTAAGTTTGGTGATGACCAAATAGCACAAGCTTTGAGTGCCACAATCCTGCAGAAGACGCTAATTCTGGTGATGACCATATAGCGCTTAATGTGCATGTGAGTATTCCTTTGACCATGCTTAAGGAGTTGGAAAATGATAACTAAAGTGTGTTGATGTTAATGATTTTCGTAATGTCTCCTTGAAGTCATTTTTTTGAAATGGTCACATGGTAGTGATAAGATAATTGTTGCAGCTAACATCAAGTGGTAACTCTAGTGCATGTGTGACACTTAGGGGATCATGCTTCTAATTGCATAAGTAGAGGAATTGCTTCCGGTAAGGGTAGTTTAATTTCTTAGTTATGCAATTTGAACCAAGGGTTGGTCAGAACACCTTGATTATGCTTAATTATATTAATGATGCATGGCCAATGCTGGCCATAGTAAACGTAAGATAATACACCATTAATGATGATTAGATTCAGACTACAGACTATGGGAAATTGGAAATGTTTAGATCATTAACTCAACCATTGTTGACAATTATACTTGCATGTGCTTTTATATATGGCGATATTGTATGCATGAGAATTTTTGGAAATTGAATACGTGTTAACTGATGCATAATTATAACTAACGTTGCTGATGGGATTAAGTAGAGGTAGCTTAATGGCAACAAGAAAACTCATCACATACATCGTTGCAATGTGAATTGCAATCATAAATGAGAAAGAAAAAAAAGTTATATGATATGCATGAATTGTGTTATTTGGAAAAATTTGAATGCATACAACATGTATGATAGATATGTTTCCCATCAATCTAGATGTTGTGGACCCATGATGAGGGTTAAGTGTAAATGCATGGTGTGCATGCATGTATATTTTGTTTATGATAATGTTCATATGGTTCATTACGTAAATTACTTTGGGAAAGAATGATAAAAGAGAATTTTAACATGCCACACACTTGCAGATAGTTGTGAAAGGCTAGAATGCCTTGGGTTGATGACAGTTACCTGCTCGGAGAGGTTGATGGTACTTGTCTACCCGGATTGTGAAAGGCTGGAATGCCTTGGGTTGATGACAGTTACTTGCTCGGAGGGGTTGATGGTACTGTCTGCCCGAGTTTGGGTTGATGGCAGTTACCTGCCCGGAGGGGTTGATGGTACTTGTCTGCCCGGATCTCCTCTCCATAGAATTCTTGAGCTGGTTGGCCAGTGGAATTCCATGTTAGACCTGGTAAGGTCTCTATCCAAGAAACTGTCTAGATGTGAAAATGACTCGATTTGGTTGTGGAAACCAGTTCCCATGTGTTGAGAATTCTTTAGCCTATTGTGGTTATCATAGCTAAAGAAATTAACTAATCACTTATATGTGATGTTAAAAATAAATTCTATATATAGTTGTGTGAAATATGTTATGCACATTTAACAGGAAATGAGCTTAGTGTTCAATAAGGAGTTACTGGAAATTTTAATTCCTTTATCATATTATTAATCTTGTAAACATCTTAGTAGGGGCTAAGACAATTTTCAAATGATGCAGTAATTGACTGTTTTGATGATTAGAGAGCTAGGCGCTCTTTTGTTACCTTTAGAAGTACTTTGTGGATGTCTTTAGTGAGAATCATTTCACTGTGCTTGTGGAGCAGTGATGAGCTCTTTAAGGTACTTGTAAAAGTACTGTGATTTAAAAGTCATCTAACAGTGCACAATTGATTGATAGTTAAAAGTATGCGATTGAATTTGTTAGTCATACATAACAGGAATTACTTACCATGGAGGGTTGATGGGTTGTCCAACCACTATTAAAATGCTTACGTGAAAGTACTCATGATTTTCAAGAGTAGATGGTAAGTAATGGTAAGTTGACATAGAGAATTGCTTATTATGAATTTGAATACGAGTCAAGTAATGGAAATTAGAACTTGCATATTTTTGCAGTTATGAATGCTTATAACTATTGATCTTTTTTATGTTATAACATTACTATTTTGTTTATTGTCATTTCTTGGAATGAAATATCTGATTTTAAATAGCAAGGATCACTTTGGTGTGGTTTAGATGGTTATCTCATGAGTAAAATCTAAGGCTCCAATGAGAGATGAACACCGAGGACGGTGTTCTTGTTAAGGGGGGGAGTATGTAATATCCCTATTACATTTAACCATGCGTAAAAGTAATTTCAAGTTATGAATTAGTTATTGAACTAATTCTTGTTAGTTCAAAAACTGAAATCAAGAAACGATGGATTAGCACTGAGACCCCAACTATTACAAGAGGACTGGTTACTTTTTCAGGACTGGTCTTCATCATGCACTGCCGAACCTGAATTTTCTCAGACTTCTTTGCAGAATGCCAATTTGCATGATCATTTCAGAATTTGAAGGTGAAGAAGCAACAGCATGGTATTTGACACAAGATTGTTCCTCGACGAATTTTGAACAATGGTTCTCAAGAATTTGTGTGTGGGTTTTAATCGGAGCTGAAAATAAGATTGGGAAGAAAGAAATGAGGATGTTCTATTAAATAAGATTGGAAAGAAAGAAATGAGGCGTACGTATGGTGAGCCGAGAAGGATGTTCTATTATTTACACTGTCAAATGCGCGCCATTAGTTCCGGGAGTGCCATTTAAAATCTGCAAATCTGCCTATTGGAGTGAGGCAAAACTACAGATAAGTAACTTGCAAATTACGAGTTTATTCACTTGCTTTCTGAAAAGATAAGTATAAATATACTATTTTCATTATATTTCTTGAAAAGAAAAGATGCAATATGAATAATTATTGCACATAAAATATAAGTAAATGGTTATTCTTCAACTAAGATTAGAGCAAATTTTTATGAGAGTGAGTTAAAAATATTTGACAAATTCTAGAGAAACATAAGTACACATGTTATTTAGATTCTATTTCTTGAAAAGAAAATAGGCAACATGCACACAGAATCTAAGTAAATGTGTAGATTTTATTACAAAGATTACATGCGAATCTTGTGTGTTAAAAACTAAGTAGATTTGTCATTTTCCTGCAATAAAATCCTTGCTAAATATAGCCCAAAATATCTTCTTGAGAAAAGAAGATGATGCATATAAACGTCCTGAGGACATAGCGTGAAAAGTGGCCAAGTTTTCTTGAATTAAAATATGTATTTCTATTTAATAAAAGTCTTTTTTTGAAAAAGATATATATGCTAATTGCATTATGATTCTAGCTAGTTTCTATGTTCTAGTAAAATAACTATGCATTACATGCATGAATGGTGTGCTTCTAGGCACATAGATATTCTCTTCTAACTTTCTTGAAGAAAGAGTATGTGTTATATACATATAAATATAGTTTCATTTTAGAAAAGTGTGAATACTTCATGTATTAAAATGATGGTTTTTATGTGAAATCTCTTGAAACAAAAATAGAGTTTCCTACTCTTAAAAGACATATGAATAGTGTTCATATCATATCAAGAACCCTACTTGTTTCATGAAAAGATTATGTGCATTGAAGTAAAAGTAATTGTGTTAGGAAAGACACATGTTGCATGCATGTAAGGGTAGCTATTGTGATTTTGTGTGTACATAGAGAAAGTGGGGGTAGCTATTGTGATTTTGTGTGTACATAGAGAAAGTGGTCATGTTAACTTTCTTGAAAAATATAATCTCTTGAAAGATTGTCTTGTTAGATGAGCTGTGTTGACTTCTTGATTTTGATGCATAAAGGGTAAGTTAACCTTGTTTTTGTATCTTGATTTTTATGCATAAAGATGGATATCTTTAATAATTTCTCGAAAGGGAAGCTTGAGAATCCTTCATATAGGAATATAGTGAGATGAGGTTATAATGACTTCCCTTAAGAAAGAATTATGTAATTGTTTACATGAAATGTTGATAGAATTCTCAAAAAGGGATTATGTGTTGCATACTTTCAAGGAGGGCTCTTATGATTGCTCTTTCAAGGAGGGCTCTTATGATTGCTCTTATGATAAGCTATTGTATGCATAAAGAATAGTCAATGTGTTCTAAAGATATATTTTTTGTATGCCTAGAAGAACTATTGGGCCATATTTCTTTAGGAAAATGTTAGGTGAATACTATTATGCCCACATAACTATTATCTTAGCTTCTTCTTGAATGAGATGTGTATGCACACGAGATTTGTGTTAGCTTTCTTTAGAAATGATATATATTCGCATGCAGGAAAAGACTACAGGTTGTGTGAGAATGCTTTATATATTCGCATGCATCAAAAGTGATAGCTAAGGGACTAGTTCTTTTGAAAAAGTTTATGTAAATTTTCATGTAAGAAGATTATCACTGATATTTTAGTTAGTCCCTTCAAAAGAAAGCCTTAGTGCTTGTGCCCTTTAAGAATATGTGCAGTGCTAGTTAATATGATTATTTATAAATGTAATCATGATGTCAATGTTGATAATGAGAACATGGACTTGTAAACTAATGTGTTATATGTTTTCAAGGGAAACATGGACTTGTAAAACTAATGGTTAGTTCCCTTGAAGAGAAATATGCATTAGTGTGAATAACCATTGTGAAAAGTAGAATAAGAATTTACTTGAAGATATGCACTAGTTAATTAGTATGTTATGCTTGCTCATGCAGATGAGTAGATGTTAAAAGATCTCTTTTAGAGGTTGATTTTGATTCATTAATATGGTATCTAATATTGTTGTCAAAGCTTGTTGACGACAGCATTGACAGGAAACGATGGCGTTTGGTGCCAAAGAAAAGTGATGTTTAACATTGTGGCATTAACGGGCCATGCAAATGAAGTAGAGTTACGGGATCGTCCATTGCTAGAACAATAATGCCACAAGGAATGTTGCATGTGGCGGTATGTAAGGAAAGGGTTTCATGGAAAATGTATTAGCTTTTAGCTAGTTATGTAATAACTTAATGATAATTCATTGTAATGATTTTTATAACAATGGTTAAGGGATGGAATCCGTGAGGGGTGAAATCCCTCACGAGCGTTTAATAATAAAATTAAACGTTTGGTGGTTTTCACCCTATGGGGTTTCCAAGGTATATTGGTGTTCAATGGTGTGATTGCCTTTTGTGTCAGTTTGATGATGATGAATCCTTGATGTTGATGGTTCTTTATTTGATGGCATGATCATATTGTCCAAGTAGGAGATTAATTAATATGTTTATGGAAATCATGAAATGGATTCAAGGATTCATGAGACAGATTATGTTATTACACTACCACAGTGGTGGTTACAGGTTATGCAATGGTTATGTAACTTACTGTCTTTGATGGCAATTTAATTGATGTACTAATGAATATTATATCTAATGGTTAATGATGAATTGTGGAGTTGTGAATTGGATAATTACTTGTGCTAATTTGTATAAAAAAAATTCTAACTCTCTACTTTTACATGCGAGGTTACCGAGGTATGTTACAAAAATTTGTCTAAAAATTGTTTAGTTACAATAATTGTTTTGTAACAAAAAGAACAATAGTGCATATGTGCGCAAGAACTATGTAAAAGAGTCTAGTTAAAGTAATTATTTTTTACCAAGAAATGAATATATAGATATATGCACAGAACTTGTGTAAACAATGACTGTACAATTAATGAAATTTCATTATGTTAGGAAGGAAACATATATTTTAAAAGTTATGTACAATAACGGCGTAGGAAAGACTATTTTTCTGAGTGAATCAAGATTGTAATAATCTATGCACAAAGATTGTGTAAATTAATTTCCCTACCGAAAGCGACTTCTAAATATCTAAAGATTTGATAAAATGTATGCATAATCGAATTTCATAGAAAATGAGTAGCTACAGAAGCTTCCAATCAAAAGAAGGAAATAATCAATTAGTTAAACTCCCAGTCGTTAACATATTCGGACATATTCGGTTCTTGAAAGAGGAACCCTTCGATTATCTGGGTAAAGATTAGCAAACCGGAAATATGAATTCAATCAAATAACAACTAGGGGATTGTAGTTAAGTTTACAGATTAACAATGAAAACAAACTGAATTGAACTAAGAAAAAAAAGCAACTCAAGGAAATTGCAGAAAGATTCATTTCCCCTGCCAGAGCTTCAAATAAAACATTGAATGGGGTTTAGTATTACTCAGCAGAACAAGTAAACATAAATTGTCTAACCCATATTTTATTCTTCGGACAGTCCTCTTCAGACACAAAGGAATGTAGTTCTGGGTTAAAGGTGGTCTAGTACTTAGTAGAAAGCTTAAAGAGCAAAAAAATGTATATTTTTGCCGTGCAGAATCAAATAGTCCAACTAAATGAAAGCCGCCGTTAAGTAATCTGATGAAAATTAATAGTTGAAATAAAAGAAACTTGAATTGTTGCCAAATACTCACAAATAAGTGCAAATTAAAAACCATAATACAATTGTCTATATGCATTGAGTCAACCATTCAAAGACAATTGAATGGCTAAGTTGTTATGACAACTCCGCCCACAAACCAGCCCATGAGTAACCAAAACCTTCAACAAGTAAATTAATGAAAATATAGTTTTGAAAAAAGGGCAAATAGCTTATTACAACAAAGGGTTTTGCACCCATATCTAACTACAAGAAGAAATTCTTTAACAGATCACCTAGAAAACATAATAGAACCAAGCGATGCATTCAATACGCATAGGCCAAAGGCCAACCAACCTTAAAGGGAGGTGTCCATTACATTCTACCTTTCGATGAAGAAGCTTAGGTCCTCTCGTCATCGGGTATTCTGGAATCGGGTAAATTCATCTAAACTCTCGATGGTTAAAGGTTGCCCTGCACTGCAATACTGTGGTGGTTAAACATCAAGAAAAAAAGTATAGAACATTCAAAGAAGGCCAAACTTAGAACTCGAGACATTACCTTTCAATAGTTTGAGTGTATTTTCCTCAGCGCTAGCGGTATTAGATGCCACAACAATCACAGTGCCTACAGATAAAGATTAAAAGCCAAACTTTAGTCAAGAAATCATCTGATAGCACGAGACATAAGCGAAACTTCAACTTGAACTGTGAAAGTTAAGCCACTGTAAACCATAACCCCTCACCTGTGTATGGAAGAAAACAATTTGGTAGCAGTGGAGAATGTATGACTTCAACGGTGGTGGATCTCGAAGCTCTCATCGAATTCTCTATCGAATATGGCGGGAGAAAAATAGTTTTGCTGCCTCAACATAACCCCAATGGAGCAAGGGTTTTGCAGAGCAATTTCCCAAGAACCTTCCCAAGCGAGGGAGATAGCTTGCTGCATCGTTAGCTGTAACACCTCGAAACATGGTGAACCGTTGGATCATGCCCCTTAGATCAGACAGTGCCACGAGAACCACATGGCATTCGGAAAAATGGAGGCCTCGCAGCTGGCGGCATTAGATAGTGGTCCGACTCGATGTTTAAAGAGGAAATTAAATCTAAGTTAGGCACGTATAGTCCATGAAATGACGGGAGGTCATCACCTGGAGGAAATTAATTTAGTGTGTACATAAAAGTACGTTAAGTTTTAATGAATTGTGTTTGTATCAACTAAGGTATGCGTACGGTGAAATCAAATGAAAACATCGTAGTTAATATTTTTAAATGTTGTATTTCAATCATATTATGAATCCATTAAGACTTTCATACTAATATGGGGTTTCGAATAATGTGAATTATCATAGGTCATTAGTAAAAAAGAAAAAAATTGTTACAGGTGAATTGTAATGCTATAGGTTAGGGATATTCTAACATATTTATCATTATGAACATGTTAATGTTAATGGCAGAGTGTTAATGGCATAGTCTAATGTATAGACCAAATAGTATTTTTCAAGAGAATCTAGTGATAAAATTTCAAGCAAGATTTCGATTTTGATTTTCTTAAAATAAATTTGTAAATGCGTAAATGGATTCAACACCCACGAAAAAGCCCTTGATGTCATCAAATTCTACACATTAAACAAAGAGCCACTACTGTGGCGGTAGTCCCTGCCGGGGTCTGCACGGAATTGCAGAACTTGGAAAAGTTGGCCTAGTGGAAATTGTCCCAAGTCTAGACAGGATGGGAAGCAGAGTTCAAGGAATAAATGGACTGAACCACAAATAAGTAATTCATATAATTCGCTCAAGGCAGGAAGGTACTCTCAGCCGTAAATCATTTCACAGTGGATGCAAATATTACATAGTAACAAAATAGCTATGGGGCCAATTTCTTGACTAGCCCACATCCTTAAGGCAAAATGCATTGTAATCTGAATTTGTAACTGTCAACATCTATTATTTCTTCCATCATTTGCAATTGTCTTCTACAACTTTGCAAAAAATATTGATCAAATTAGCAAAAACTGAAGATGATTGTTTCGAACAAAATATATATATTAAAAAAATAGGCTCTTGCATTATGTTGCCAAACAAATATCAAATTTCTAGCAACAAGTCATATTTATAAATAACAAAGGAATTGGAAATGGAAACAGTGGAAAGACATAATGAAAAAATGCACCATAACTTTAAGAATATTTATGCAAGTTAACAAAAGGAAGCAGTGGAAAGACAAAATGAAAAAATGCACCATAACTTTAAGAATATTTCTCAATGTTAACATTATTGTTGATTGCATTTGTGAAATAAAATAACAATAGATTGTCTATTGAAATCTATATTTTACTAGTTAAACATGTTGCCCAATGTTGTATATTGCCTTTATAACATCACTTGGATTGTCATGAGTTATGAGCATTGAAAAATAAGTTAGCTCATTCTCCGCAAGATCTAGCCACTTGATCTTCACTAAATTACCCAATGATGCAGAAATTGAACCGCTAAGATTATTGGAATTCAAAGCCCTGAGAGAGCAAAACATATTTAGAATTTACAATTATAAAATCCAGAACATTAAGAATTATTATGATACAATGATATTCTTACAAAAATTCAAGATTAACGAGGTAGCCCAATTCATCTGGGATGCTTCCACTGAAATTACACCCTATCAAAACCCTGAATCCACCACAAAATTGATATTCAATTGCAGTCCCACTTAAGAGATATCAATTTTACACAGAATTTCAATCTAATTCGTGTAGTGCTTCAGACTTGTTGATCAGCTGGGGTTAAAACTTAGTACTCACAAGTTTTTCAAGTTAGTCAGGTTTCCCAAGGTGCGTGGAAGCGTTTTTGTCAACTGCGGGTTGTATGACAAGTCCCTGCGGTGCCCAACCCAACGAATATATTTATAGATTAACTAATCAATAAAATATCTTTTTTCATAGGAAAGAAATCAGCCACCCTCTCAGCGAGGGCTAGAGTGAGGTTGTTGTACCATGCTAGTTGACAAGCATAATCATATTCTATAAAAAAAAAAAACTGTTACAAAAATATTTATCAAGACATTTCTTATTGGTGGAGACTTGAACCTAGGTAAAGAACCTGGGGTGAGGAAGATAAAAGTCATTCCACCCGCCCAACTAACAGACATAACTCCAATTCACAATCAATAAATTCGTTTATAACAAACATGGTCAATCTTCATTCATATATCTAGTCTCTAAGACATTAGTGAACTTATAGTGTTTGTAGTTCAGTAAGATTACCAACATTGGCTGGAAGATATCCCTTAAGTCCTTTGGCTGGTAGTTTCCTGTACAAGGATCATTGATAGCAGAACATAAGATTAAGACCAACCAGAGGTGGAGATGGCTCCTTAATCAAAATGACATGCTTGAGCATTAAGCAAGGTACCGTATTATTAATAGAAAATCAATCGATATAGTTGTAAAGGGAGTTGCAACTATGCACAGGCATGGTGGTATGTAACTCAAAACCAACTAGCTCTAAATATGGGTCCCTAATTAAAATAGCATAGCAGACAGGGCGTTGGCCAAGGTACCCACATCAATTATAGGAATTCAAAACGTAGGACTATTATGCAACAAAATTTCAAATATTTCAAGATGGATTGAAATTACAGTCATCACATGTATGACAATCACAAGTCAGGGAGGCGATACTGACAGTGAATTTATTTGGCCACACTTTGTGCAGGTGATTCCATCCCATTGAGACTGGCAAGGATCAGAACCACGCCAAGTTCTTGGGACTGTGTTTCCCCATACTAATTTCAGGGCATTGAGGCTCGTAACTGCAGTAGGAAACCAAAATAAACATAAGACAGTGTGGAGCTTTGATCAAAGGCTCTGACATTAGAGACACAATTTTCAATTGTGCAGACAATAGAAATAGTGAAAACTGAATATAAGAGAGACTCCATGGATCGCTAATTCAGATGGGCTCACGAGCTTACAATCGTTGGCGTTTGTGAGGTCCGTAACTCCAGAGAGTATGCAAAGAAGAAATACAGAAATAATGTAGTGAAGTGAGAGCATATATGAGGTCTAAAAGGGATATATCTCGAATCATACATAGCAACTGCCCAGATAAATTTGAGCTCCCATCTGTGAAGAACAACACTTATTCAACAATCCAATCGCTTGTCTCAGACAGGCACGGCAGTCAGGCGCTGCAAGTGTTGTGAAGCACATTTGTAATCCGTAAATGGTGACAAAAGAATGTTTCACCACCCGTGCTCTGGTGGTGAATCGATTGACGTGTAAGGGAGCTTTCCCTGCGAGAGTTGCCATGAGATTGGTGAGAGTGTGATTGAAACCATGAATATTACTATTGCTCTTCGCACTCTCAAGAGAATAGGCAAAGCTGGTATGGAGAACATAGGCGAAAGTGTAATTCTCATAGCGAATGAAGCAGAATTCGAATTGAACACGAACGCTTATGGCGTTGGGGCAGCCTTGAAAATCCCTCTCTGACACTGCAGCGGAACAGCTTTGGCACTCATGGTGAGAGACGTCGGGCCTGCACTGCACAAGCCCCTGGACTCCGCCATATGTATGTGTCGCCAATCCGCCCCTGGGGGCAGTGCCATTCACCAGGGATTTCAATAGCCTCTTCAGATTCCTCTCATATTCACTGCCACTGATGTATTTGTTCGCATTGCACAGACCATATTCCCATGATCCACAACCGAAGGTGAAACTGAAATTGAAATTGAAATTACATTAAGTAACAACAGTAAGGTCATCCAAGTACACCACTGCTTTCCTATATTATTCATGCCTTCCATCCTATATCTCTAGTGAGTAGCAGAGATCAGAGACAGCGGCACTAAATGGTATATACCGAGGCAAGACAGAATGGTTTTATAGCTAGAGGATACGATGTGGAGACAAACCAAATATAACACATCATCATTAAGATATTGCAAAATTGAACACATCATTAAGATATTGCAAAAGGATTAAAGAATATGTGACAGAACGCATGCTTATTATCTCAAAACTATACTGATATTAATAACAGACGAACAAAAATGAACAATCATTAAGATGTTGCAAAAAATGCATAACAGAAAGCATGCTTATTATTATCAAGTAGAGGATGAATCACTCAGTGAAATTGAAAGTTGCGATGAGTGGCGAGACCGAGATCCAGATTGAAGAGTAGGTTCAGTCACATATACAGATCCGAATTCATGTGCCTGGAGGCTACAACTCCCTTATTGCAAGGCGGTGCATTCAAAGCTGAACATGTGGCAATAAGTGCAAGCGCCTGGAGGCTACAACTCCCTTATTGAAAGGCCGTGCATGCAAAGCCGAACATGTGGCGATAAATTCAAGAGGGCGAAAATGAAAGGTAGCGCATGCAGAGAAGAATACGTGGTAGTGGTGATAAAAATATGTTGTTATAAAATACGTGGTAGTGGTGATAAAAATATGTGGTTATAAAATTGAAGAAATTGAAACTATGTATATAACTTTGAAGGAATATGCACTTAAAATATGTTGAAATAAAATAGAAAAAATATAAAACTTAGAAATTTTAAAGGCATATAAACTTTGGATGTAAGTGTAAAGGAACATGCATTTAGAGAATGTTGCCATAAAATAGAAAAAATATAGAACTCGGAAATTTTGAAGACATAAACCTTTGGATATAAGTGCGAAGTGGAAAAAGTATAAAATTTGGAAATGTTGAAAGCATATAAAACTTTGGATATAAGTGGGAGATGGGGAAAAATATGTCTCGAACGGAGCGAAGCCTGCAATAAGAGGTCGAAACACAAACTTTGGATAAAAATTTATTGAGCAGAAATTTTTATTTCAAACATTGGCTTAAACCTGATATGTACGAGAAATTTTACTTGGTCAAAGCTAATTAATCACTGGTCAACGATCGATCGATCGCTAATAGTCCCAAGCAGGGACTAATACCTTAAACTCAAGGCTTTAAAATTCTCTGCAAGATTTTGACTAAATTAAACTAGAAAAAATGATCTAAAATAGGTAATTTCACCTACAAATGAGACTACATCTATGTTAATTATGGTTTTTATCATTAATATTTTTTCTCTACATAGTAGGAAAACCCGTCATAACTAGATAGTCAATCTACAAGGGGACAACAATCATTGTAATCCCTTGACTCATAACCACAAGTGTAATTGGATAACACATGCTCTACACATAATTAGTGTTTATGAAAATCCATGCCATCTTGAATTAGCCACTCCTCATGAGGAACCCTTCACTCTTGCTAGATGCCTTTGGTTAATGTGTCATTAAGGTGATTTTTTGAGTCTGAAAAAGATAAGCTCTTACCAAAGTAAAATCAATTTTAAAACACACTCTAAGCTCATATATCTATGAATTATTATTACTATTATTATTTTATTTATCCAAATATATTAATTAAAATATCATAAAAAATTTAATTTAATTTTCATAAACTTGTCAAATCAAAACCACTTCAATTTCACTAATTTAAAAAAATAAAAATTAATTAATTATAATATGACATAATTATTGTAATGCATTACAGTGATATCTTCACATAAATTATTGCATCGATATCATTACACAATATTGGTTAATATATGAAAAAAGATTAGGGAATGCAAAGAGGGAACATATCTATATACATGGAATGAGTATGATTATCCTAGCCCCTCTTATCTTCTTTTAGATTAGATCTTGTTTATTTTTTTAGGTTAGGTTTCTTTTTATAATAATAATAATAAGTTGCGCCTTTGATTTAATTTGTTTCTCGAATGTTTTCTAAGTAACTTTAGTTTGAATTTTATTAGTTTGCATTATTTGAGTTATTTTATTTATACCATTGTTTCTGGTAAGCTATATTTTATGGTCTTGACTCCATTATTCATTTTGTCGTGATCCCTTTCTTTACATTTGACTTTAATCTTTGATATGTTTTTCCTTTTAATTAGTTTAATTTTATTTTTCACCATTTATTAATAATATAAATATTATTATTTAGTTAACTTATAAAACTATATTTTTGTATTATAATAATATTTTATGTTTTTACGGATTAGTTGTATTATAATTGTTAATTAATTTTGAGTTTCTATTTGTTAAGTTTTTCGGATAACTTCCTGTAAGGTAGATGTAATGTATATGTAAAGTAAATATAAGCAATATAAATGTAAATGTAAGTATTTAACATTTTTAATCTAATGTAGGCCCTATACATAATAATCTAATTACTATGGGTGAAGTTTTTAATGAATTATCATTTAACATTTTTAATTTAATGTCTAATCTAGACATTTTTAATCTAATTTTTATACATAATAATAATTAGATTGATTTTTAAATAGGGCCAAATATGATATTTATTAAAGAGGTATGGTAAATTAATAAAAATATAAATAAACCAGAGGTATCTTAAATAAATAAATCATTTATTTTATATTTACTTCATAATCCACTTTATATTTAAGAACACTGAAAAAAAAAGTTTCATTTAGGTGAAACTTATAGTCAAAATTATTATTATTACTATGCAATTTTTTTATTAATTTTAATATTAATATTAATAAAAATAAAGATATCACATAGTATTGATGCACAATATTGAGAACCAATGGTATTGTATTGACCCATGGTATTAATATTGACCCATGGTATTAAAGTAAAATGTAAGCTATTTAAGAAGAGAAATTAAACCATCATAGATCCATCTTACTAACTTACTGCTCAATAAATATCTATAAAATATCTTGACTTTATAAGCTTTCCACCGGCCCTAATCAAAACTTGCCAGATCTTCTATTACAGACACTTTTTCACAATGTTACCAGAGTTTCTGGGCTATTCTGTAGTTTTCTTACACTACGCTCTTATTCTTCAGGGAGGCCAAAAGTCAGGTACTCAGATACTCGGTAGAAGGAGAAAATTCGTTAGAGGCGCCGCGGTAATAAATTAAAGATACTCAAATGAAAGAGCACTCCAGAAACTGCAAAAAGCCAGAAATCCAGTTTTTGGTAAAATTAAAGGTGAAAATGCAACCCACATTCAACAAGGCCACAGTAAAGCGCGAAAATCTGTGGCAAGAAATATCGAAAATGCACATTGGTAAGAAGTGCAGAGATCTGTGTTCGTAAATGGAGAAATCCGGTAAAAGGATGCAAAATTCCACGCTAAAACGAGCCACTCCGAGACGTGCGATGAAATCGAAAAATAGTGCCACCCACAAGCAGGTTGCGGGCCTGGTAAAAGTTTGGTGTTATTATTTGCTAATGCTTTTCAATATAACAGCAAACTTTTACCAGTCCCGCAGCCTAGTTGTTCGTTGCACAATTTTTCTATTTCCTCGTACATGTCTCGTAGCGGCTCGTTTTCGCGTGGATTCTTGTATCCTCTTACCACATTTCTCCATTTACCAAGACAGATCTCTGCACATCAACATGTCCGCGTTCTTTCATCTTTTTCGCTATTTCTTGCTACAAAATTTCGTGCTTTACGGTGGCCTTGTAGAATCTGGCATTTGAACCTTCAATTTTTCGAAAAACTGGATTTCTGGCTTTCTCCAGTTGATGGACCGCTCCTTCATTTGAGCATCTTTTGTGTATTACGGCCGCGCCTCCAAGCAGTTTTCTCCTTCCACTGCGTGCGTCTGAGTGCTTAACTTTCGGCCTCCCTGAAGAGGAAGAGCTTAGTGTAAAGTTAATAGTTGCTTTTAATGTTGGCTGCAATTGTTTTGGGGTTCAAAGGTGTATAAATTTTGATTTGTCCAATGTTTTTGGGGGATTGACCATCCAATCACCGGTAAATTTTGGTGGACTGATCAATTATCATTAGGGACTTCGCTTGTTTCTGTCACATGATTTTTCGGGTAAATTTTAGTGGACTGATCACTTATCATCAGGGACTTTGCTTGTTTCTGTCACATGATTCTTCTGGTAAATTTTAGTGGATTGATCACTTATCATCAGGGACTTTGCTTGTTTCTGTCACATGATTCTTCTGGTAAATTTTAGTGGATTGATCACTTATCATCAGATGCTTGTATCTGTCCCATGATTCTTCTGGCAAATTTTAGTGGACTGATCACTTATCGGCATGGAGTTTGCTTGTTTCTGTCCCATGATTCTTCTTTCGTTGATGATGGGTAGTGAGTTTAATGTTAGGTGATGAGTCAACCCTAAACGGGTTACACCAATCAAAATCTATACGTAGTTGAACTCCAAAAAATTACAAGCAACATGATGGCCAAAAAATTACAAGCAACATGATGGCTAGCTGTAGAAACATATAACGTAAGTTATTTCACTGATTACCTAGTCAGGGGAAGGGCGATAAATATTGATACAGCAGAAGCACTTAGCAAGCTCCATGAACCTCCTTGTATTGGCAAGAAGGCACCAAGAAGGACAAAGGTGGGATTACTGAGACAAAACAGAACAAACACATTTCTTTAGCCCGTCATCACGGTATGTTATCAGAAACGGTATGGGAGCGTTCGTTTCATAAGAAAAACGCAAACAAAACGGAATGGTACGGAAAACGCAGTTTTTTATTGTCGTTTTCATTTTTCAATACATGAAACCAATTTCTCTCCAAACAAATGGTTTTCAGAGAAACGTTTGTTCTGGTTGATTTGTAATGTTGGTAGGTTGGTTTTCCTATAAACCTTGTTCTGGTTTGTTTGTAATGTTGGTTTCATTGTAAAGTTGACTCCAATTTAAAAGATGAAGGTTGGTGTTCTGGATAGTTTTTGGATAGTTTTTAGAGGTAGTTTCATGTTCTGCTGTATTTAGCTTAAAATTTCTTTAACAACATTCTTTATTTAGGGATTTTGTTTCTTAAAATTATATTACTAGGATGTGTTGCTTTAATGTTTTAATTATTTTTTCTTAATTTTGGGTTGGTTTTATTTAAAAGTGTATTTAGTGTAGAGTTTCTTAGGTTTTGTTTAGTTGCAGCATTTTTGGTTTTCAACCCCTCCTTTTTTTCTATGCAAATGTCATTGCACGGAGCAACACTTCTTCCTCTAGCAAGATAGTTGAAGGTAGTAGTAGTTCTAAACAATCATCTACTTTTGGCTCAATTCCCTAATCCCAATGAAGCTCAATTCAGCCTTCACCATCCTATTACCCAACTAGGGAAACTACATCCTAGTAGTTGCTTACCAAATACTACAATATAGCCCAAATTTGAGCTCCGCTCAAATAATATGGGAGAATACACAGATGATATGCCAGATCATGTACTCATCAAGAAATTTCTAGGGATATGGCCTTCAAAAAATCCTACTCTCACTAGGTTCAAATCAAGTGGAAATGGAAAGGTCAAATCAAACTTGAATTCAATGCCAAAGGTTTCTTCACTATTAAAGGATCAAACATGGGTATTTGCCAATGACTTATGAAAGCAAAACAAGCTTTGTTTCTCACTATGAATATTTAAGAATAGTCTATGTGAACACATTATTGGAGAAAGCTGATAATGCATGCTTTGTTTTATGTTTTTTACATTTTTCTTGTTTTTTTCTCTCTCCTCTTTTCTTGAACCCGGACGACATTTCTGAGGCCATTTCTGAGGCCAGAGAGAGGAATCCCATTTCGCTCCCAAGTCACGAACCACAGGAGCTGGACGTGAACGACATGCCCAGCAATGATTTCATTTATTTTCCCACTGACGAACAACCAGAGGCGAACATCGATGGCATATCGACGGTTGACTTTTCATTTGGAGATAACGATGATGCTTTCCTGGCGTCACTATCTCCATATCAAGAAATGTAACTGTTACAGAATTTGTGACCATCGTCGCAGCAATTTCCTGTGTCTAAGTTAGAAGATGTTTGTTTCATTGCTATGATACAGTGGTCACTCACCACAATGCATCTGGCATCCTTAATATTAAGAAGTCCAAACAAGCCACCTTATTTTGGTATTTATGATTTTAAATTTAAGTTTATATTCAAACTTCGTGGCCATCCCCCGAATCTTCTTGCAAACAATGTCATATGCCCATAAATAAGGTACGAATTGATAAAAATACCTGCACGCATGCTAATGTTAAAGCTACCTCTTTAATGCGAGTAATTTAGGTCTCTCTCAGAGAGAGTGAATTAGTTGTTCTTTCTTTTCGTTGTATCATACGTTTTTGTTCTATAAAAGTTTATTATTTAACTATTGTGAACTTCGTTATGTTTTTCTGAGTTCAGATACATATTTTAAGGACGTGTAATTTTTTATACGTTCAAGATGCATCTGTTTTATGATAGTCAAAATAATATTAAATATTAAACCAAAAGAATATTAAAAATTAGATTGATAAAAATATATAATGTGAATTTAGATTACTTTTAACTATAAAATTATGAAAATCTCATGTTTGTAAAAGAAAACATAATTTCAAGAACATATTAAGGTAAACTTACAATAAAAAATAATGGATGCGTATGATGTATTACAGTGTTTATATATATATATATAAAACTTTTATATTGAAGTTTAGCTAAGTAAATTTTATGATGTGATTTAGTTGACTATGTTCTTGTATATTTTTTGTGAATCATTTTCCTTTTAATATGTTATAAGAAGTTTTTCTATTACGTATACTAGTAATATAGTATGTATACTGAATAATCTTATTCTAATATATTAATATTTTTATGATAAATTTTTAGTATAAAGTTAATAAAATATATAGTATATATTTTATTTGTGATATGAAAAACAATGTTATAAGTATGGTGAGTTTTTTTAGTAAGTATATTTTTTTAATGTAGGGAAAAGAAATAAGATGAAATATTTATTTCATTAAGTAATTTGGAGAGATAGGAGGAGGAATTTTCACAATGATTTCGAATATGAAGAGTTAGTAGCAATGTAAATATGGAAAAAAACAAACTATTAACATAGAAGAATACTTTTACAATGAATTTGAATGTGATGTAAAAAGATGAAATGTAGGAAAATGAAATGGTTTTCTAAATATATAATTTTTATTTATGAAAATTGTACTTTCTAATAAGTAAACAATGGGAGTTTCTTTGAAAAAATATGCAAAATTATTATTTTCAAAACTTACAATGTCACATTTATATATATTTTTAAATTCTCAAATGGACAAGCCCTTTAATTAGTAATAAGTACAAGGGTTTTACCATTGTCAAACCATTTCTTTCTAGATTTTCAATGTTTAACTTATTTTATAAATGGTTAAGGACACAAAGAGTAAAAAGAAGAATATAAGAGCTATATATTTTAAGATTCTAATATATGTTAAAGACAAATATGTCAAAATTAATAAGCATGTTAATTCTTCTAAATGCATAGATATTTTCATTTTTCATCATTTACTTTATGTGTCAATAGGTTTATCAAGATGAGATTTGTCTATCTTTAGAAAGATAGCATCAAAAATATAGATATTAAGAGGTATTTAGAATAATGGAGGTTTCAATATGGTACATTTGTCATCCTAAATTTATATAAAAGGAAACCATCTCAGCAAACACATGCTAGAGTTAGAGTTGTCACTCTTCCTTGGAAGGAGATAGGGTTTAAAAGTGCGTTAATGCCCTTTACTGACAAATGGACATTCCTAAAATCTGTTTGCATTATTAGGGATGCACACATGATTTCAAAATGTGTACAAGTTCTTAGGAGTACATGCACATTTCAAATGACTTTAAAACCTTTCAAGATCCATTCAAATGGTTTAATTGGTACATCACTATAGGCAAATAATTTAAACAAAAAATATATTATTATTATTATTTTTCCATTTCTACAATCGTCAAGGAAAATATTATATGCCTCAATTAACATTGGCACATAACCCTTCATGTGGCTATGTCTAACTAGGAGATTAAAATAATTTTTTTGTAACCGTGAAGCATGTGAAATGATAAATTTATTGAGATACAACCTTCATTTTCTAAAATGGATTCAACTTCGAGTAAATTCTTCCATACAATAATTTTTGTATTAGAATTGTTGAACCCAAGTTTTTCCTCAATTCATTACTCATTATTTTAGTGTTGAACTTTAGATTTGTAATGTGGTTAATTTTTTTTAATACAAAGCCACATTTTTCATAAAAGAGTATAAATGCATAAAATTCATGCAATTTATCCATGTCACATTGTAAGAACCCTTGGCTAACATAAAAACAATTCACTTTTTTATCCCTTAAATTTCTAGTCCAAACACTTTTTGAACTTGTTCAACACATTCATACAATAGTTGTTATTGAAGTAAAACCTTTTCGGCCTTCAAGATGTATAAAATTCTAAATTTTATCATGTATCATATTTACTCATTATTAATTTTATTCAATTATTCTACTTGTGGAAGTGGAATCTTAATCTTTGTCAACTTGTATAAATGCATGATTGAATTCAATACTACTAGTTCTAGTTATATTATGTTTCTATGTTTTTTTAGTATAATCTTATATTGTATGCATGAAACTAAATGTAATAGACTGGTAACATGTTTGTCTTTCAATTAAATTGATATACGAGATCTTAGCATCACAAAGTCATTGGATAATAATGAAACCACTTCTTGATAAGTTTTAACTATCATATATATTGTTTTCACCTTAGGTTTATCACTATGGCTAATGAATCACATAACGTTATTCCTCCAACTTGTTTTAAAGTAGATTTAAAGGTATCATTTTGAAATACATCCTCAATATAAATATCATGGAGTTCAATGACCCTCATGACAAATAGATATGCATGCATGACACATATATCTAAAAGCTTGAAGGTGAAATAATATTGGTTTTAGATAGATAAGTGAAGGAACTATAGTTGACGGACAATTGAAATGGTTTATTAAGAATAGAATATGGCATAATAGAAATAGAAACCATATAATTTGGTGGTCTTCAGATTGTAGAACTTGTGAAGGTGGCCCCTTCATATGGTAATCTCCTAGAATGCAACTATTTTCCTATTATAAACACCACAAAAGTATCCACTCTTACATTCCCTTTCTCTATGAAGTTCATAACATTACCTATATCATTTAGCATAACGTGAAGAATTTGAGAATTATTTCATGCAATAGTCCTATGTGTTAAAAATAACAAAAAGAAATCCTAATTTAAATTGTCCTTGAATTAAATTAAGAATTAAATCGAAATTCTATTCTCATAGCAACTTGTAACACTTAACTAAGTTAAGTTGATTAAATTGGCTTAGTTAATTCAAGTTGGAAGTGTATAGTAATGTAGAGTGATTCCTATAGGTTGAGTTCTTTTGAGTTGTAATTAATTAATTCAGTGTCATCCCTTTCTCTATGAAGTTCATAACATTACCTATATCATTTAGCATAACGTGAAGAATTCGAGCCTTATTTTACACAGTAGTTTTGTATGTTAAAAATAACGACAAGAAATCCTAATTTAATTTGTCCTTGAATGAAATTAAGAATTAAAGCGAAATTCTATTTTCATAGCAAGTTGTAACACTTAACTAAGTTAAGTTGACTTAGTTGGCTTAGTTAATTCAAGTTGGAAGTATATCTACAGTAATGTACAGTGATTCCTAAATTTTAGGGGTCCAAATTGAGTGCTTTTGAGTTGTAATTAATTAATTCAGTGTAATTGAGTTAAATTCAGTTAATCTAGTTCCAATTGTTGTAGGAAGTTGTAGGAGGTCTACTAGTGGGGAGAAAATTTAATGCTTAACTAGTTAACTCATAATTCACTCATAAATACTTCATGCATGTTAGTTCAGAGGAAGACCCAATTGAGATTAGAGTTCAGAGATAGTGTACTATTAGATGTATAATTCTTTGAGTTGTACAGATGGTGCATGCAATTAGTTGAAGGCCTATGATGGGTTGTGTAGGTATGGTAAGATATTTTCCTAATTAGATAAGGGTGGATTCCCTTTTTGATTGTGCAAGGAAGTAGGGGCTTGGCTGGCAGTAGATTTGGTTAAGTGTTGTCTTGAGATGGTTTGTGAAGCAGTAAGATGGATTGTACTTGTGCAGATATTGTTCAGGTTAAGCAAGAATTGTACTTTCTTCCGAGATCTTCAAGTTAAAGCAATATAGATAGTCAGGGTTTTGAGCAATTTCTTTCCCCAGAAAAATATCGAGTTATGTGCTATTGAAATTCTTCATTTTCTACTTAGAGTTCTCATCGATCAATTTTTGTTTTAGTTGGTGAGTAGATTATATTCATGTCTTTTTCTTTAGCATATAACATAACTAGTTTGAATATACAATAAACTCTACATGTGAGAGATGAACTCTTAAAATGGGAGAATATGAGTTTGTTTTGTAGCTGAAATCGAATTTGCAGTTTCATATTTGAAAGTGAGGAGGATGTCATTCTATGGTTTGAGACTTGAGTATGCCCTTGAGGGAAGCTCAAATTATATATCTTGGATGGGTAGGATGGAGGCAGTGTTGGAAGAGAATGGGCTGAAGGAATTCATAGATCATTATATCATGAAGCCTCCAACATCTGATGCTAAATATTTGGTTGAATGTAGAAAGTGTGTGGCAAAGACAAGAAGGATTATCTTAGAAGGAGTTTGAGATCATATTGCCTTGAATCTCTATTGTAAGGAAACTCCATTCGCAATGTGGAAGGCATTGACATACCTATTTCAAAATAGTAGTGACCACATGAAGCTCGCATTGAAGGACAGAGTAGGTCACCAGAGAGGTCACTAGAGATATTCAACCATCCTCTTTTGAGGAAGCAGTGCAACAATTAAATTAGGTTGATGCCATGGTTAAGGAGTATGACTCCATTATTAGGAAAAATGTTGGGGAAGTGGTCCCAAGATGAGAAAGCAAGTCAATCGTGAGTTCCAAATGGCTTTATAAGGTAAATAAAGGTACAAATGGGAGTGTGGAGAAACACAAATCCATATTTGTGGCCAGAGGGTTCTCTTAGGTTGAAAGAATTGATTACGATGAGATGTTTCCTCCTGTAGCAAGGTACTGATCAATCAGATTCATTCTTGCAATGTCATCACAAATTTGATGGAAGATACATTAGATTGATGTAAAGACATCATTCCTCAGTGAAAAAATTAAGGAAGAGGTCTATATTGAGCATCCTCAAGGATTTGAGACCTTCATGCTTGGTACATTATGACCGATAATTATTTAACTAGGTTGGGCTTCACCAAAAGTGAAGAAGTTGTGAACCTTTACCATATTGTGGTTGAAGGTAAATT
The DNA here is from genome assembly GCA_000404065.3 of Pinus taeda. Taxonomy (NCBI): domain Eukaryota; kingdom Viridiplantae; phylum Streptophyta; class Pinopsida; order Pinales; family Pinaceae; genus Pinus; species Pinus taeda. The sequence continues at coordinate 93,180 of APFE030231639.1, forward strand.
GTTAATTATTGTTTTATATGTTGATGATTTTATTTTGATAGGTGATGAGGAACTGATCAAGTCTTGTAAAAAGGATCTTGCAAGAGAGTCTGAAATGAAGGACTTGGGGCTCATGCATTACTTTTTGGGTATAGAAAGGAGTTGAGGAGCTACTTATCTCTTAGGGAAAGTATGCCAATGAGGTACCAACGAAGTTCCACAAGGAGAGTAGTAAACCTATGTAGACTCCTATAGTTGGTAACTCAACGAAGGAGGATGCTACTTCCAGTGAAGTACCGGAGGCAACTATTCATAAACAGTTTGTGGGTTCACTCATGTATTTGTTGAACACACGACCAAGCATGTGTTATGAATTTAACCATATTATTTAAGCTATGATTAAGACTACCAAACTATATTGGAAAGAAGAAAAACATGTGTTGAGATACCTTAGAGGAAAAACTCAGTTTGGTCCTTTGTATAGATGGGCAAAGGGAGTGAACCTTCAAGGCTTCATAGATGCAAATTGGGCATGGATTCCATTTGATAGGATGAGAAATTTAGGGGGGATCTTTAGTGTTGGGTCACCAACTGTTTCTTGGTACAATAGGAACCAAATATTAGTTACACTCAGTTCATTAGAGGTAGAGTATATGGATGCTAGTCAAGCAACTTGTGAGTCTATCTCGATGAAGAAGATTCTTGTTGGTTTGCTTGGTTAGCAGATGGAACCAAAAGTGATTTACTGTGACAATTAGAGTTGTATCAAACTCTCTCAGAATCTAGTTTTTCATTATTGGTCCAATATTATTGATATTCAGTATCACCATCTTAAAGATTGTGTGCAGAGGAGAGTCATGTTGCTACAGTACATTCCCATACGGGAGTAGGATGCATATATTTTGACAAAGGCCTTATCAAGATGTAAATTTGAGTTTCATAGAGCCAAGATTAGGGTATTCGATAATCCCTTTCTTTTGGAGAGGGAGTGTTAAAAATAACAACAAGAAATCCTAATTTAATTTGTCCTTGAATTAAGTTAGGAATTAAATCAAAATTCTATTCTCATAGCAAGTTGTAATATTTCACTAAGTTAATTTGAGCTAGTTGGCTCAGTAAATTCAAGTTGGAAGTCTATCTAGAGTCATGTAGAGTGATTCCTAAGTTTTAGGGGTCCAAAATGAGTTCTTTTGATTTGTAATTAATTAATTTAGTGTAACTGAGTTAGATTTATCTAAACTAGTTCCAAATGTTGGAGGAATTAGTAGGAGGTTTAGTAGTGGGCAGAAACTTCACTGCTCAACCAATTAAATGATAATTCAATCATAAATAACTCATGCAAGTCAGTTAAGAGGAAGACCCGGTTGATATTAGAGTTCATAGACAGTGTATAATCAATTCTATAATTTTCTTAGTTGTACAAATGGTGCATGAAATTAGTTGAAGTCCTATGATGGATTTTGTAGATGTGGTGATTGATTTTCCCAATTAATGACAAGAAACATATTTGGCTAAGTGTTGGCTTGAGCTATTTTTTTAGGTAGTGAGATATATTTTACTTGTACAGATATTATTCAGGGTGAGCTACAATTGTATTTTCGTCTCAAATCTTCTATTTAATGCAATATAGATAGTGAGCGTTTTGAGAAGTTGCTTTCCACATAAAAATATTGTGTTATGTGGGATTGAACTTCTTCCATTTCTTCTTATTGTTTTCATTGATCAATTTTTGTTTTCATTTATGAGTAGAGTAGATTCATGTCTTTTGTTTTAGCATATCACATAAGTAGTTTCAATCTACAGTAAAAATTTACACTGTGCAAGTTTTGGCATGTCATAAAGGTGAATTGAAGGCTCTTAGAAGTGGAAATTTCCCTAAGAAAAAAATAAGTTATACAGATGATCTCTCAAAGGAGAAGTCTGAAAGTGTTCATCTGAAGGTGAATATGTTTTGACCTTGAAAAGTTGAGCATATCATACAAAAGCTTGGATATAACCTTGTTGCTTCTCTGTAAGATATCCATTATGTATTTATGGACTTCACTGAGATTGGAATCAATAATTAATGAACCATCAAATCCAACTTCCTACAATGGAATTCTCATATTATTCTATCATTATGTAATTATATTATTTTGGGGATTTATTGTGGGTTTTGATTAGTTCTTGGAAAATTGAATGGGATTAGTTTTATTTCAAGTCTTCTTTAGTTTTTAGAAACTCCATAATAGTTGAATTAGAGAGTGCAATAATGACATAGTCCATTGTATCTTTGACTATGTTAGTTTCATGTTTGTCCTACTTATGTTATTCCTTCTAAAACTGGTTGATCTACAAAATAAATTTGTTATTCTTGTTCCTTTGAAAATCCTACCATTCATCCTTTTACCATTAGAAGTTAATCCTAATTCATGTTCATATTTTAATTGTGAAGTGGCTTTCATGTAGAAAGGCATAAATAGCTACAATCAAGCATTGGGGCCTTAGTTAATGAATCTTTGATATATCACGTGCATTCATGGCATACTAAACTATACCATTATTTTGACTACATATTAGAATATTCCTCTAAAAATCACATTATTTAACCCCTTCCCAATAGGAACCCAATGCACATTTACTATTTAAAATATCCTACTATCACTAGGTATTGTAGGTATCCATATTTTTATTAACATTTTTTTTCATTAACATTGAGGTCCATTTCTTATACCTTTCAATACAAAAACCATTTACTCGCTTTTATATGCTCAATATATTATGTTATTTTTTCCTCAATATATATCCATCAATACGAATGCATTTGGTATGGTATTCCTCTAATAGTGAAGGCCCCATGCAATCAGATTGGCCTCTAATTTTTCTCATGAGCTAGTTGAAAGTATAATGATACACTAACAAGAAGCCTTATATAATAATTTACAAAAAGTGCCTACTAAAGCTATCTATATAACTAATTGTAAATATCTTATATGCATTACTCAAATTTGGGTGGTTGGTATACATGGGATTTCATTAATCACATGTTACCTTGACTTTCATTACATATTGTACCTTTACTACTAATTTCCTATTATTCAAAAGCCTCCTTGTTGAAGTGGATCACCAATTCTAAGCAGTTGTGAGTGATTAGATTAGGAAATCGGTTGGTATCTTGATTTGGAAAATGTTTTGCATTAGCTTCCAACACAAAAATGTTTTTTCCTATTATATGAATGTATAGTATACATGTCATAACCTGAACCCCCACTTTGAAGACAAGGTACCATTGTTGCATGGATTATACAGTGTAACATCCTCCTCACATGTCAACCCATGTAAACATGCCAACCGGGTAAACATGCAATGAGAGGATTGTATGATTGGATTTAACCTCCTATGTGACCTTAAGGAAGTACAACCAATGGAAACATCACACACAGTCATCCAACATCATGTTCAAAATCCTAAGGAGACATGTTAGCCACTCAAACAACCTATCCCTGGGTCCCACTGATGTTTTGGACATATTATGCCTCATTCGCTCTCATGCTATAGGAAAGGGAGTGACGAGAAAGCCATAGTCACTCTCACAGGCTTGCTTGCCAATGACTAGAGACTAAATTTTCCAATTTTGTGCTAGCAACCCCAAGATTTAAGCCACTTTTTCAGGCCCACAGACTAGGTCACTACCCAGAATGGAATGATAGAATAAAATAAATAAAAGTACATGGTAACAATGATGCAAAACCAATAATTTCAATAAGACCTTATCTAGACCCCTACTGGCCATGCTAGGAATTTTGTCAAACATATCATCAACATGTAACCTCGAGGTGTAATCAACATAATTAAGTGTAGGGATCTCATACTTATCTGAGAATCACTAAGAACCATTATTTCCTCGCGCCATTTGCTACATTACCATCTATTAGACCATAGATACATTATCCATTCATTTACAAGAAAAAACATGATGAGAGGCATACATAGCTATTGTCATGAAACATAAATTTAACTAGCATATTAGGGACAGAATGATCATGAATATATCAGCCATAAGATCCACATATAATTGATCAAAATTATCATAGAAGTATAAGACGAAATAATCTTTCATTAATGAGGCAAAATCTAATCTCAGGATGGGAATTCCATGTTCCACCCGATCGTAAAATGGCTAAGCCAATCTCTCTTCATCCATTCACCCTCGTGCCATATTCTATGCATGAATGTGGGACTGAAACCAAAAGAACCAACAAGGGTATACCAAGTCTAAGCCACCTCACCCTCATCAATAGAAACCAGTCTTTACTCTAATCCATCTTGGATCACTTGGCCAACACAATGAACACATCATAATAGGATTTACCATGATCTCCACCCAATCACTAGGCCAAACAAGCATGGATGCCACTGGATTTATCCACCTACACCATGAGGATATGTCCTATCTCCTAGTCTCCTAGGCTTTACTACAATCCAAACCTAGATTTCTAAGCCCTAAACAAAGACCCACTCTCTAGGCTTTACTGCATATCCCAAAAATGGGATTACTTAGCCCAATGGAGAGAAAACCACCTCTTGGCTTTACCGTATCCTATCGTTCACCAATAGGGATTCCTATGCCTACCAAGGAAACATAATCTTGGATTTACCACAATTTACAATCTAGCTCGGGGGTCACTAATCCAGAGGATTTATCGTGATCCACAGTCTAGTTCAATGACCACTAGGTGATGTGCTCTATCATTTAGAGATCCACCCCTCTCAGCTTCAAATCCATCCAACAATCTAGCTTAACCAAAACATGAGTAGTTCATCACACCATGGCTATCTGGAAATGGAAATGCTAAGTTGAAAACACTATTACACCTAGCAAAACACATGCCATGATAGAAAGTAATCACGTGCAATGTCATGCATGCCAAATATAGCAAGGAAAATAGAAACACAAGTCAATACATGCAATGAAGCATGTTGTAGCTACCTGACCCTGCCTTTCCTTTCTTAATCTTTACTTCCTCTTGCCTTTTTTTCCTTTCTTGATCCAATGCAAAAATGCTCCAAGAAAGCTCTATGTGTCGAAGAGTATGAGAGAGAGAGATAATAATGAGAGAGCTCCAAAACTAAACTGGCAAAAGATTACCAACTTATCCTCACAAGACTTTTTATCAATGAGGCCCATATTTTCTTCATTTTCCATTATTTTTCCTTCACTTTCCTCCTCACGTGCAACCTATTACCTTTCAACTATATTTTCTCCTAATTTCCATCATTTTCATACGTAATTGTGCCCAAAATGCCATTTTTCCTTTCCAAATCCTTATTCATTTCCTTTACCAATTTCCTTAGCCATAAAAAACCAAATGAACACCCCTACGATGTCTTTCCCAACATAAAGCTTGGAATAAGTGTCCCATCAACTATGGTTATTGTTTTTAAATTTTATTACATGGAATTTTCACCAAGTCTATTATAGAAGTCTCCCCCTTGGGGGACACCGTCCTCATTGTTCAATCACACATATACCTTATAAACCTGTCAAAAGAAGACATACTTCTCATGGATCTTTATAACATAGCTCATTACAACATTTAAAATGATCATCCTACTGAGTGCCAACCCGCATGAAATCATAAAATCATGATAACATAACCACATGATAGCTTAGTAACATGAAAACATAATCATAATGACATGACACCCATACCACTTAGTGGAGCTTTATAACATATCTCATGACATTATTTACATCCATATACATATGTACATATACCACTATCACTAAAATATATACTAAAAAAATGTGCCAAAACATATACGATAACATCGTATTAAAACATATACCAAAACGCCATACCAAAGCATATGCCAAAACACCATATCAAATCATATACCAAAACACCATACCAAAGTTGCTTTTCCTCAACCGGAAAACAAGGAAGGATACATATCTCGCATCTAATCCACCATTTCCCATGTAGCTTCAAGGGGTATAAAGTGCTTCCATTGCACTTTAACTTGCTCAATTTCTCGATTCCAGAGCATGAGCACCCTTTTATGCAATATACATTTAGGCTCTAGCTTGAACTCTCCATATGGTTCCACCTATAATACAGACCAGTCAATCACAAGATCATCATCCTTAACATACTTCTTAAGCAATGATACATTGAAAACATCACAAAATTTCACCATCAGAGGTAGTGCAAGTCGATAGGCTACTCACCCAATCCTCTAAATGATATAGAAGGGTCCATAAAACTATGGTGCCAAGTTGGCACAAGATCCAATCCACAAGGAGCTATTCTTCTATTTGATGTGCAAGTAAACATGTTCCCCAACTTTCAACTCCTTAAACAACATGTTCTTATCTTCATAACTCTTTTTCCTGTGATGCGTTTAGATTCTTCCTAATCACCTACATCTCTTGTTCCATGTTTGCTAAGATATCTGGTCCAATCAATACCCTGCTAGCTAGATCACTCCAACTAATAGGAGTGTTACAACTTTGCTCATACAATGCCTCAAAAGGAATCATCATCAAATTATCTGATAAGCATTGTTTTATGTGAACTCTACCAAAGGAAGATACTATTCCCACTTCCAATGCTGATGCATCTCATACAACCTCAACATGTCCTCCAATATCATGTTGACCCTATCTTTCTATCCATCTATCTGTCAATGATAAGTTATACTAAAGGCCACCTTTATGCCCAAACCTGCAAATAACTCCTTCCAAAACATGGAGGTGAACTTCACATCCCCATCTGACATAATTTTCCTCGGAACACTATGCAACTTGACTACATCTCTAATGAATATCTATGCTACATCTCTAGTTGAGAATGTAGACTTGATTGGAATGAAGTGTGTAACCTTTGTCAACTTGTACACAATAACCATGATGGAATCATGTTGTCTCACAGTCTTCAGAAACCCTATGATGAAGTGCATGGAAATTAAATCCCCTTTCCACTCTGGAATCATGATTGGTTGTAGCAGTCCACCTCAATGTTTAAATTCTTCTTTCACATGCTGACAACCACAACACCTAAATAGGAACTACACTACATCACTCTTCAAATTCGGCCAATAGTAAAATCTCTTCATTGATGCCAGTGTGTTATGATAACTTGGGTGACCTGAATAAAGTTTTGCATGGAACTCCCTCAAGATCACCTTCTTGAGCCCATTGTTATTTGGTACATATATCCTATTTTAGAAACTAACCAATCCATCTACTATAAGACAATAATGCATACCTTGTGCACCTGCACCTATACCTATACATGTACCTATGTCTATACCTGTACTGCCACCTATAGTTGTACCAGTACATGTACTTTGACGTGCACCTATACCTATACTTGTAATATCACCTATGATTGTACCAGCACCCTGTTACAACCTATGCACAATCTCCATATAGCTGACACCTCGTTGACCTCCCTATAAGTCAGTCTTATAGGAGCTCATAGTTGCAAAGTGGTTTACCTGTATCCTCCTCCTAAGAGAATTCACCACCCTATTCTCTTTACCTATGATGTACCTGATCTCGAAATCAAACTCACTGATTGTGGCCAACCGTCTAGCCTTCCTAGTGTTCATATTCAGTTGGTCAAAAAAATATCTTGACCTAGTATGATCACTCATAAGTATAAATCTCATGCTAAGAAGGTAGTGCCTCCATATCAATAGTGGGTATGGTCACTGCTAATTCAAGATCATGTGTCGGGTAGTTCTTCTTGTGCTCATATATTTTACGAGACTCATAGCATACCACTTGTCCATCATACATAAGGACCCCACAAAGTTCTCTCTTGCAAGGATATGTGGATACTATAAACTCTTTTCCCACATCTATAATCTTTCGAAGTGGTGCATGTGTCAACAACTTCTTAAGCTACTCAAAGCTAGCCTCACACTCCTCCGTCCATTCGAACTTCTTAACTTTCCTTTGGAATGATTTGATAGGATAAGCAATCTCCGAGAAGTTCTTGATGAATCATTGATAATATCCTCCATATCCATGAAATATCTCACCTCATCCACATTCTTAGGAGCTACCCACTTCATGATGGCCCTTATCTTCTTTGGATCTACTGTAATGCCCTCCTTGGAGTCAACATGTCCCAAGTAGCGTACCTCACTCTGAAAGAAACTACACTTACAGAGCTTAGGATACAACTAATGCTCCCTCAACAACCTCAACACTATTCCTAAATTCTCAACATGCTCTTCCTCATTTTTAGAATATGCTAGTATATCATCAATGACCACAATAACAAACTTATCCAAATATGGATGCAACACACTATTTATCATGCACATAAATGTAGTTGGACAATTAGTTAAGCCAAATGGAACTACAACAAACTCATAATGTACATACGTGGTCTCAAAAGTTGCCTTGCAAATTTCCTCCTCTTTCATTCATACCAAACAGTATTTGGATCTTAAGTTGATCTTGGAGAAAAAATTTTCCCCCTTTAGCTCGTCAAATGAGTCATCAATCCTCGGTAAAGGGTACATATTCTTGATGGTGACCTTGTTAAACTACTTGTAGTCAATGCATAGTCTGAGATTACAATATTTCTTCTTCATGAAAAATACCAGTGTGCCCCAAGGTGATCAACTTGGCCTAATGTATCCCTTGTCCAACATTTCCTTCAATTTCAATTTCAACTTAATCAACTCAATTGTGCTCAGCATGTAAGGTGTTTTTGATGTTGGATTTTCCCCTGGAAACTAACTCAATAGAAAAGCCTACCTCTGTGTGAGGTGGAAGATCTATAATGTCTCGATGAAATACATCTTCAAATTGTTGCAAAACTGGATGCCTTCTCAACACATTTGCATCCTCAACCTCCTTACTCTTATCACTAGAAATGTGTACCACAAGTATCAAACACCTTTTATTCTAGCTACACATTTCTTGCATAGTTCTCACCATCCTAACTTATATGGATTTCTTCTTACGTTGTAAGACTCTTGGTTCTCCATTGTCATTAATACACTCAATACCTTTGTAATAACGTTATACCTTGGTTCTATGAAGATACAACCAATCCATGTCCAACGAAATATAGTACGATCCCAACAGGAGTACATTTAGATGTTCTACAGTAGGCATAACATTCAAATAAAATGTGCAGACTGTTTTCCAATTATGCACTCGCTTCTTGGTACCTATAGTCAATTTCACTAACCAAGATTCAGCATGCAACTCTTTATTCAAACCACACTTAACCACTAAGTCATGATTATCATAGCTATGACTAGATATATGTTCAATCAAAATAGAAATAATTTGATCAAAAATATTACTTTCCATCTCAATGGTAGATGTCTGATGTTCTGCCTATTTCTTTTCCATAGTTGTATAGATACAAAGAATTCTCTTCACAACATCCCCAACAGTCTGTGCCCCCTACGCACTATATATCTGAGGCCTACCACCCTCATTCTATGGACAATATCTCTTAAGGTGTTCCTCGCCACATTTCCAACACTCCATTCGACTAGTAGAAACACCTCTATGTTCTTGTTATGATTCATGTCTCTATTTAGCTGCATTAAATTTCTATTATGGTGTCACAATCACTTTTTCATTTACACACTGAGGCCTTATCCTCTTAAGCTGCCATTTGCCTCTACATTTGTCTTGTCCCTTCCATCCTTGCTGAGATTCATTCTTACGCTTTGATTTTTCATAGCAATTCTTCAATTTCCCAATAATTTCCTCCAGTGACCAAGGCTCATCATACTCAATCTGATCTATAAATGCTAATCACCAACTACTAACAAATGACTAAAACTTAGCCTTCTCATTAATAAGATAAGGTACATACCTCAATATCTCAAGAAACATGGTCGTATACTCTTCATTTTTCATTGATCCCATATTTATCTCATAGAATTCTTTGACATACTATCATAGTACCTTTCTGACAAGTATTTCTTCCTAAAAAGCCTCTTGAACTCCCACCAACTCAAATCATCTTTCCTGATTTCTCTTACATTATTAGTGTCGTCCCACTAGTTGTTTTTTTTACCTTTGAAGTTGAAGATCGCTACTATGGCCTTCATGTTATTTGTGTACTCATGCAACTCAAAGAATTTGTTCATCCCAATTATCCATGCCTCTGCATCTTCCAACTTCTTCACATCTTCGTCACAATTAGGTGACTTCACTTTCTTGAAATCATCTAGTAAGTATCCCGTATCATTAATCCTGTAAGGATGATAACAATGATGATCATGATGTCTATCAGAACTAGATCTAGAATACTACCTCTATCCATCGCTTCTCCTATCTAGAGTGTCCAACAAGATGCCAACTCTCACCATGTTAGATATATTTGACCTGTGTTTAGTAGGAGAGTTATCGCCATATGCCCCATCAGTTCTGTCCTCATGTCCATGGTTGATCCGAAGTAATCCTTGTCACTACAATTCTGACAAACTCTGAAGGAGTATAACATTAATCTCTACTTCTTTCTCCTCTGTCTAAATGATATGGTCATTAAATTCCTTACAACTCCTTATCTATTCCATCAAACTTCTTAGTGTATCTGCGGAATCAGAAGGGTTCCCAACACCATGCCACTCATTTCATGGATACAAATATTCTATGTAGACTACCATACTACTAGCCATTTGATATCTTCCCTGAAATGCATAATATTTCAGATAAACCAAATCACAATAAATAAGTGTACCTTACCATAATTCGGGGAGGATACCTTATCTGCAAGATTAAAAATCAGTGTGATAGATGTATAACATATTCATAACAACTTATAGACATATAACAGCTAAGTGCATCAATGCATAAACATAATTCTAGCTAGTGTCAAATCACCAATGCAAGTCCATACCAACAAAGCATGCTATGAACTCATGCATGACAACAACATTACCCCATTGTACAAATTACCACATGCAACCATCAACATGCATAAGAAATTCCAAATCAACTACACATATGCATAGACACACGTAGTTAGGTACAAGTGATCAATTCTTGCAATCAACCTAAAAGATCGATACATGAAATCAAATCTAGAAGCATGTTGCCTAACATATAAGGATGTAAGTAGGTGACATAAAATAAACATGTAAGGAACATGTAACAATATGTAACTATTCATATAATCATGATGATGCATTCGATAACATCAACATGAAATTCTCTATAATGAGCTTACTTTGACCATAATCAATCATCAAGGAAAATTAGCAAGCACATGGAATGCAAGTGTAAGAGATACACATGCAACTCACATTCATGCATGATCAACACACACCACCTATCCAGTATGAGGGGTGAACCATGCTCCAATACCACTCTATAATACCCTGCTCACACATCCATCTAAGTAACCATGCTAACCAGGTAAACATTAAATGAGAGGCTACTATGATTGGATTCGACATCCTATGTGACCTTAAGGAAGTGGAATCAAGTGAAACATCACACATAGTCATCCAAAATTAGCTTCGGAATCCTCCAGAGACATGTCAGCCACTTAGATAGCCTATCTATGGGTCCCATCGATGTCATGGACATGTTAGGCTTCAATTTATCTCATGCTATAGGAAAGGGAGCAACTAGAAACCCAAGGTCACTCTCACAAGCTTGCCTACCAGTGGTTAGAGACTAAATTTTCCAGCTCTGTGCAAGCAACCCTGGGATTTAAGCCACCTTTTTAGGCCCAGAGCCCAGGTCATTGCCCAGAATGGAGTGATAGTTTAACATCAGTAAAATTACAGGGAAACAATGATGTAGAAGAAATAAGTTGAACAAGACCTTATCCCAACCCCTACTAGCCATGTCAGGAATTTTGTGAAACATATCATGAACATGTAACCTATAGGCATAATCAAAAGAATTAAGTGTATGAATCTCCTACTTATCTGAGAATCACTAAGAACCATTGTTTCCTCATTCCATTTATTTCATTACTATTTCTTATACCATAGATACATTATCCATTCATTTACAGGAAAAAACGTGTTGATATCCATAAATAGCTGCTATCATAAAACATACATTTAACCATCATAATACAGAAAAAAATATTAGAAACATATCATCCATAAGATCCACATGTAGTCCATCAAAATTATCATATAAATACAAGGAGAAATAAACTTTCATTAATCATGCATAATCCAAACCCGAAATGGGGCTTCCACATTTCACCTAACCATAGAATTAGTAAGCTAATCTCTCTTCAACCAGTCACCATTGTGCCATATTCTAAGCATGAATGTGGGATTCTAGTGAAAAGAACCAACTACGGTACACCGAGGCTAGACCACCTCACCCTAATCAATAGAAACCATGATTTATCATAATCCATCCTCGATCAGTAGGCCAACAAAATGAACACATCATAATAGGTTTTACCGTGATCTCGACCCCATCGATAGGCCAAATAAGCATGGATGCCATTGGATTTCTCCACCTACACCATGAGGAATTTACCTATCTCCTAGTCTCTTAGGGTTTAATGCAATCCCAAGTTGGAGCACCAAGACCTAAACTGAGACCCACTCTCCAGGCTTTACCACATATCCGAAACAAGGTATTACTAGGCCCAATGGAGAGGAAACCACCCGTTCGATTTACTGTATATCCTAGTATTCATCGGCAAGGATTCTTGGGCCCACCAATGAAGCAAAATCATTTATTTACCACTACCCAGAATCTGGCTCAAGGGTGAATAGGATAGTGGCTTTACCATGATCCATAGTTTGGTTCACGGACGAGATCCACTCCACTTAGCTTCAAATCCATCCAGCAATCTAGCTCAACCAAAACATGAGAGCCCCATCACACCATGGCTATCTGGAAATGGAAAGGCTAGGCTGAAAACATAGTTACACTTTTCAAAACTCAAGCAATGATAAGAAAGAACCACATGAAATTCCATGCATACCAAATTAAATTACATGAAAACTCAGCTGACGAAAGGTTACCAATTTATCCTCAAAATCCTTTTTATGAATGAGACCTACGTTTTCTTCATTTTCCATTATTTTCCTTAATTTTCCTCCTCGCATGCAACCTGTGACTTTTCACCTCCTTTTTCTCCTAATTTCCATTATTTTTGTAAATAATTGTGCCAAAAATGCCATTTTGCCTTCCCAAATCCTTAGCCATTTCGTTTGCCAATTTCCTTAGCCATAAACAATCAAATGAACACCCCATAGGATGTCTTGTCCAACATTCCACTTCTAATAAGTGTCCCATCAACTGTGGTTATTGTTTTTAACTTTTATTACATTGAATTTTCACCAGGGTTGTTACATAGAACTTTTTCAATTCATTCTCATGACTTCTGAATTTTTCATATGGTCTTAAAACAAGTATTGATTAAAATCATGGGATACATATTTCATATTGTTGTCCATTTTGAACTGTAATAGCATAAGTTTCCTTAGACACATAAATTTTATTAATAAGGAAAAGAAAAATTACATAAAATCTACAAGAGCTTACACATAATAACTCAACACTCTTGCAAGTGGAGAGAAACAATATTTAAAAGCTAGTGTCATAAACTAATTTTTTTATGCATCACTTATTTAATTTACAGGTGTCCATTTACATTTAATGTGCTTGTAACAACACTCCTAACTATTTTCCTAAATTAGTTCCTGAGAAGCAAGACCTTTCTGGATGCCATATCTTTTGTAACAAATAGATATTCTATGGAGACTCTAAGACTCTAAACAATTAATCTAAGAAAACTCTAAATAATTAAATATTAATTTATGTAATTTGGATCATACATGTAAAATTCCCTTGTTTTATCAAAGTTACATTACAATAAGTATGAATCTCTTCCTTGAACTTAGTAAATTGATCATGCTGACTGCTTTTGGGAAAATATCTAAGATCTCAGCTTCTAAAGGACAATATATTGGCTTGATGACATGCTTTGAAATGAGTGTTATTATGTAATGATACTTTGTGTCCAAATTCTTTGTTTTGGAATGGAAAACAAGATTTTTGGCAAGTTTTATGGCCGATTGGTTGTCGATAAATAAAGATGTGGATTCTGCTTAAGGAACAACTCAATCCTATCAAAATCTACACAACCAAACAATTTCACATGTTGCTTCCCATTCTAATATATATTCTACTTCTACTGAAGAAGTTGCCACTGTAGCTTACTTCTTGCAACCCTAATAAATTGTATATGACCCCATGTTGATGAAATAACATGATGTTGATGCTCGATCATCAATACTACCAGAAAAATTTTCATTTGAATATCCACCAAGTATAAAGTTCTTAGCCTTTGTGTAAATAAGACCAAAATCTTTCGTCCCTCAGATATATATAATGATCCTTTTCGCTGCATTCTAATGGCTTTCCCTTGGTTTATGCGTAAAGAGCGAGAGAATATTGACAACATAAGATATGTCTAGGTGAGTGGTTGTGAGATAGATCAATTTGCCAATCAACTATCTATAAGTAGTACTATTTACCAATTCTCCCCATTCAAACATTCAACTCTTTAAGTTTTGTTCCATTGGGATGAGAATGGGCTTGCAATATTGCATTCCAAATACTTTAAGTAGTTCAAATTCCTACTTTCTTTGACTAACGAAAATATTTTTTGGATGTTGGAAAACTTCAACTGTAGGAAAGTAGTGAAGTAATTTGAAATCAGGCATCTTAAATGTTTCCTGCCACTCGTTCTTTACCTCCATAATGTGATCATTATTGTTCCCAATAATTATCACTTGATAAACATACATAACTAGAATCACCATAATTTTACCTTGTTGGAACACATATAAGGTATCATTAGATTCACTTCTCTTAAAGCCAACCTTTTGAAGGTAATAATCCATTTTTCCATACCAAGCTTGTGGAGCTTGTTTAAACCCATATATAGCCTTAACTAATTTGCATACTTTGTGTTCCTTCTCTTCAATCTCAAAACCTCGAAGTTGAGACATATATAGTTATCCTACAAGTCTGTATTGAGGAAGGAGATTTTAACATCCATCTGATGTACTTTCCATCCTCTTTGAGTTGTTAATACAAGTGCTGATCTGATGGTGTTCCATTTTTTTGTAGGTGAAAATGCTTCCTCATAGTCGATTTCTTCTTGCTATGAAAAAACTTTGACAACAAGCCTTGACTTGTATTTGTTAATGTATCCATCTAGCTTATACTTAATTCTATCAATTCGTTTTCATCTGATGGGTTTCATATTTTTAGGATAGTCAATACATGTCCAAGAGTTATTTTCCATCACTACATTGTATTATTAAACCATTTCCTTTTTCCATTCTACATGTTTTACTGCCTTCATTTGTTATTAAGGAAAAATTTTCTCCATTATTTGTGAAGTTCTTATGTTGGGTCCCTATAATACTAGTGATTACCCCATTACTATTGTAGTTGTATCCCTTATTAATATTTTTGTGCCCCTATTGTCCCCATATTGTTATTACTGTGTCCCATAGAATCCCTCTATTCTTATTTTTATTGCTTTATATTATTATTGTTAGGTCGGCTGGGTTATATTCTGACTTCTTAGACTCCTATATATAGAAAGGAGGTTTTGTCATTTGAATCATCCAAGAATTGTTCATTTATGTAAAGTAAAAGAGGTTGCCCCCTCGAAGAGGATGAATTCTAAGGCGTTGATCTATCTTTTCTATCTTTTTCTTGAGCTGGTTTCATAACATTCGGTATCAGAGCTTTGGATTCTAGGGTTTTGCTGCTCCAAATAGGTCATCATGACATTTTCACTATGGCATTTTTTCTGTGATGTTTTAGAAGCTAAAAAAAAACTGATTTGAGAAGAAATTGCGCTGAACCTCGGGTTTGAATTTTAGAGCTTTTCGCGCTTTATTTGCAGAGATATGATCTGAGGAATTTGGTTTTTTTGCAAACTCCTGAATTACATTCCAAATAGGTGACCTGGGGAAAATCATCATAACTTTCTCTCTGAGCATCAAATTGAAATTTCATAAAAAGGTACAGAAACAAGAGAGACTGTAGTTTCTTGTATATATTTTTTAGAGCCAAAAGTCAAAATAGTGACTTGTGGCAGGTCGTACAAGTTAGCTCTACTAAACTAGTCTATAATAAGGTCACTATGGGAGATTTCCTATAACTCTTCCTTGGAGAATCTAATTTGGATCAGACTAGTGGCATTGGAAAGAGGACATAGAGGGCTACTACAGATCACAATTTTCGAACTAGATGATCTGAAAGTATAGATATACATTAGAGACAATATTGAGCTCCTACAAAATGAAAAAAGGTGTGTACATTTTTTTAAATTTTTGCTTAAGCTTGGTTTGAAAATTTATTTTGAAGGAATTCAAAGGGCATAGTAGATCATTATTATTGGTAACTAATGCCCCAAGGAAAGAAAATGCAAACAACTAGTAAGCAACCTGAAAGATCTAGCATGACTCATGAAGAAGAGGAATAAATGCTACATGATATATCAAAATTAAAAGACCAAGTGCAACAAGTGTCACTTGAACAAAAGCTAACATAAGCTAAGATAAATTGCGTGGAATCTAAGATAAATGGTGTCGAAGCTAAGATGTACAATTTTAATATAGATTTGAGACATATTTGAAGAGGGACATGGCAGATTTGAAGATAGATATGGTGGATTTGAAGACAAATTTGACAAATTTTCTACAAGAAATACTTACTAATGGTGAAAAGGTAGTAAAGGAAACTCATGATGTGAACAAAAGAAATGTTAATC